>APFE031531461.1:30946-62831 GCA_000404065.3 Pinus taeda
CTCCACTTCAGGAAGCAAACATAAACTGAAGCTAAAGAGGGACCCATCTATGCTCACAACTTTCCTGAAAACCTGTATGAAGCTACTGCATGGCAGTAAGGCTGTGAAACGGTTACAGGAACTTATCAATAGATGTGCTTGGACCGCGGTAGGAGAACCACATGTAGTCCGGAAGATCCGAAAACATAAGACAAGAACGGGATGAGAAATGAGACTCACCATGCAGATTAAGAATACGAAATGGATGAAGTCATCCTGGATTTGGGATCAGATGCGAATGTTTTACCGAAACATACATGGCAGTGAATGGGGCGACCTGTGCTACAATGGTCTCCAATTTAGCTAAGGATGTCAAATCAATAGAAAATAATACCCATGGGGTGATTGCATGGAATAACCATGGATATTAAGGGAGCGAGTGCACTAGAAGATTTTGAAGTGATAGAGATTGTTGATGACAACAATACCTACCCCGCACTCCTGGGAATTGATTGGGCTACTAATATGAACAGGGTAATTAATTTGAAGAAGCACAAAATGATCTTTGAGAAGAAGTCACTGTGGGTAATAATACCCCTGGACCCTGCTGAAGGATCGTGTTATATGGAGCCGGTCCATGACTATGAGAGCATCAATCATCTAGACTACATCTATAAGATAACAACGCGAGACCAAGACTAGGTGAATCCCATTGCAGATGGATGGATTACATGGGAGCACGAGAGCTCCTACACTTTGGATTCTGACAAAGAAATAGAACAATGGCATAATCAGTTACATGAGGTAACTACACTCAATTACAATATGATGACCAAGTCGTTGTGTTGCGTGTCGATAGAAGTAAGAGATATGCCTATTTATGATGGTATAAATGAGGTAGATACCTTCTTGGATGCATTTGAAATGGAGGTTCTGGAAAAGAAATTCTTCCAGGCCTTGGACTGGGTATTGCGTGCTACGCCCCTGAGATGGTGGGATACACACAAAGGAAGCTTTGACAACTGGTGCGAATGTAGGAGAAGGATGCGAGTATGTTTTGGGAAGCCTAAGATGCGAGTGATAGACAAGTATGATGGACAGGATGACTCGCATGTGCATTTGGCCAAGTGGACATAGACATATGGAGAAAAGCCACAACCTGAGTGGGTGCACCTATTCTGTCATACCCTAGATGTTATTGATGAACTGGTATATAGAAACAAAGCTTTGCCATGGGATAGGTGAATGGGATATCCTACGTGAAGGGTTCATGATGACATTTAGTTTTGAATATGGGTTTGATGGTATTTAAGAAGATCTACAAGAAGAAAAAGCAACCATCTTTAGGATTTTGCAGGATCCTTTAGGCCTGGCGCAGCCTGAATGGGCTACTCAGCTGAGTTGCACGATGGAATGTTATAATGTAACTACTAAATAAGAGGATGAAGATCTGGAAAAAATTAACATTCCATAGATGGAGGGACACCGCGAGGTTTAAGGACCACAGATTGAGAACCCTGACATAACCGCGCCGGTGAATACTAAGAAGGTGAATATTGGTACGAAGGGAGAGCCCAAATTCGTGAACATCAGAGACTACTATGACAACGTGATGGTGGATAAGGTCACTTAATTACTCCATGAATATCAAGACTTATTACCAACTACGCTTACATATTTGAAAGGAATAATCATAGATTTAGGGGTAATGAAGATCATGTTAAAACCTGACGTGAAGCCAGTTAAGCAGAGGTCGTACTGCTTAAATTTGAAATACAAGGAGAAGGTCCACATAGAACTAGACAAAATGCTCATAGTAGGCATCATTGAGCCTATGGAAGAATCTAATGGGGTAAGACCAATGGTGGTACAAGAGAAGAAGTAGAATGATGAGATAAGGATATGCGTAGATCTCAAAAAATTGAATGATGCTTGTGTGCATGATCCATTCCCAACTCCATTCACGGATGAAGTGGTGGACAATGTAGGTGGTCAGGAAGCATATTCTTTCACTGATTGTTTCTCAGGGTACCACCAGATCAAAATCACACTGGAGGATAGGAGCAAGACAACCTTCATGACTGAGTGGGGTTGCTTTCAATATACTCTTATGCCGTTTGGATTGAAGAATGCACCGACCATCTTTTCGCACATGGTCGTTGTGACATTCAAGGAATATATTCATAAGTTCTTGGAGGTCTATTTTGATGACTGGAATATATTTGGGTTGGTTAAGTGCCATGTAGCAAGCTTGCTCTTGATGCTAGATACCTGCTGAATATACCCAATTGCGCTCAACCTCAAGAAGTGTGTGTTTCTTGTTCCTTTTGGGAACCTATTGGGGCACGTGGTTTGCAGACAAGGGATGATGGTAGACCCCGCAAAGATCACTGTGATTCTAAACTTGGAAGCGCCAAGAAGTGTGAAATAGTTGCGCGCTACTCTGGGACATATGGGGTATTACAAAATTTTTATCAAAGGCTATGCCTAGATCACCATGCCGATCGAAAAATTGTTGAAGAAGGATGTCACATTCTGTTGGAATGAAGATTGTAAGAAAAGCCTGGATATATTGAAAGAAAAGATGGTTACTACACCGATTCTTGTCTTCCAGAACTTGAAAAATGAGTTTCATGTCCATGTTGACACGTCATGTATAGCGTTGTGGACAATACTAACACAGGATGGCAGAGAAGGCTTGCATCACCCTATCACGTTCGCAAGTCATAGATTATCTAAAGCAGAGAAGAATTATTCCACCACTAAGTGTGAGGGACTAGCTATGGTGTATGCACTCCACAAGTATCAACACTACTTGCTAGGAGGTCACTTTAAGATGTATACATATCACTCAGTGCTAAAGTACCTGGTCAATAAGCCTGTTTTGGTGGGGTGCATCTGCAGATGGCTTTTATTATTCCAAGAATATGATTTTGAAGTTGTTGTGAAGCCTGGACGATTGAATGCGGGACCAGATCACCTGTCATGCATCGAGACAGGGGAAGAACCTACTTGTTTGGAGGAAGGATTACCCGAGATGCAACTCTTTGTTGTGCATGTAGTGGATGGACATTTTGAAGATATAATTCACTTTCTAACAACTAGAACTGCGCTGGAAGGATACTCTGTCCAGAAAAATAAGGAATTAGTGGTGCACGTGGTAGATTTCTCTGTCATTGTTGGGCATCTATACAAGATGGGGAATGATGAAATACTGTGAAGGTATGTACTTGAGTTTGAACAAAGCAGCATCCACTGCGGGAGGACATTATGCAGGGAGAGAAACTATGCAAAAAGTTCTATGGGCAGGGTTGTGGTGGCCAACCCTTCATCAGGATTCAAAAGCATATTGCAAGGCATGTGATGTATGTCAAAGAATGGTTAAGCCATCATGGAGGGATGAAATGCCTTTGAATCCACAAATGACGTTGCAACCTTTCGAAAAGTGGGCAATAGATTTTGTAGTACCTATTCAGCCTTAAGGAAAGATAGGCGTGAGGTATATTATCACTGCAACGGAGTACTTAACTCGTTGGGCAGAAGCAAAATCAGTGAAGGATTGCACGGGCATGACTGCCACGAAGTTTCTAGTTGAACATGTACTGATGCGATTTGGATGTCTGAAGATCTTGATGAGTGATCGCGGTACACACTTCCTGAACGAAATGATCACCGCGCTGATAGAAGAGTTTCAGGTGTATCATCAGAAGAGCACGTCGTATCATCGACAGGCTAACAATACAGTAGAATCATTCAAAAAAGTACTAGAAACCACATTGACCAAGGTATGCAATGCGCAACGAAGTGTTTGGGACCTACACATACCTGCAATGTTATGGGCTTATCGAACAACGTGCAAGAAACTGACGGGACAGATACCTTTTAGGCTTGTCTATGGAGTGGAAGCCATAATGCCTATGGAATACATCGTGCCTAGTCTGCACATAGTAGCACTCATAGGTATGACGGATCGTGGAGCCCTGGAGGAGAGGCTCGTGTAGCTAGATGAGCTTGCAGAAGAACGATTTTTAGCTGGATTTTACCAGTAGGTCCAAAAGCAACGTGGAAAGGCTTGGCACGATCGACATATTAAGTTGTGGACCTTTAGGGTGAATGATTTGGTGTTGTTGTATGATAGTAAGTTTGATAAATTTCAAGGGAAGCTTAGAATGCATTGGTTGGGACCGTCTGTTATTAAGGAAATTACCAATGGTGGCACGGTCCAGCTGTTTAAGTTAAATGGAGATCCCTTCCTAGGAAAAGTGAATGGCAATCATTTCAAGCCATACACAGGTGGGCCGACCATCTAACTAGCCTACATAAGCACATTCTTAGTGCTCTAGGTAGTTGAAAGGACGCGCTGGACTATAAAATACTCTGCCCAAGAACTGTGCGATGACAGGACTGCACGCAGTGGCAAAGTGTCACAGGGTCCACGGTAGCACGAGGATAGCTATGCTGCCACGCAATTCAGCTGGAAAGTGACCGTTAAAGTCACTATTCATGATGTGATGCTTGGTTTGAGGCCAAATGGAGTGGCTGACATGCATTTAAGTAAAACGTTATGGGTTAGATTCTTGAAAATTTGTTGCCAACCCAGTATTAATGGATAGAATATGGGGGAAATGGTCCAATTCAAATTCAAAAGGTGTTATACATTACAAGTGGTTGTCTAGCAAAAAGAATTTGGAAATTTGAGAACTGAGTTGTTGCGCACTCAGATATTCATGAACTGAGACCTATTTGATATTCTAAAAGAGAATTCATTGTTTGAGCAATTACCAGAGACACTGAGAGAACTGTGGAATATCACTATGTCAACACCTAAAGAAGCCATGGACACAGGCATAGTGACAGCTGAGGTAGCTGCATAGGAAATTGCGGAAGTAGAAGCCCCAAAGAGTGTCGGAATAATCACAGAGGTCCCTAAGTCACCATGCACACTGAGACCTAAGAAGTATAAGAAGGCCATGATACCAATGCACGTCTCACCCAGATATCCACTAATGACCAAGCTCATAATGGAGGAAAAAGGGAAGGCCATTAATCTAGAGGTCGATGAGGAGGAAGAATTTGAAGAAATCCTAGTGGAGGAGGAGGATGTAGAGATGGAAGTCGAAACCCAGGGTGCAGACCCTCTCACCAAGACGCTTGCATGTGTTCCTCCGTGGAAGGGTAAAGCCAAGGTGGCCAAGGATATGGATGAGAGAAAGAGCTTTCTACAAGCCCCGCTGCTCCTAGACGATATTGTGTTTGAGGGAGCGCACTTGGGACGGGTCCCCATGTTAAAATTTGAAGATTGGGACCTAGTAGACCATGAGAAGTTTCCGCATTTAGCGACCGTGAAGCTAATGAACCAAAAGATGGACACGCTGGCTGGAATGATTGAATTAGAGCTACACAAATGGCTTAGAGGTGTTGAGAAAGCATGGTTGCTAAACCTACTCTGGGTGCCACCTTACGACCAAACCCCAGTGACCATGTTTTTCATTAGGCAGCTGCTCTGCTTGGTACATGATGGGTGCTTGTGGCTGGAGGAGCCCATCCCCATCACAGATCATTTGATTCACTAGATTACATAGCTACCTTGTGTAGGGGAGGACCCAATAAACATTTTAGAGGGAAGAAGTGATGATTTGGCCATTGCGGAGGCAATGAAAAAAGGTTTAAGTTGGAGAAGAAGAAGCGAGGGTATTCCATCTCTAGAGTCAAAAACCCTAAATTTAAGGTCGTGACACAGATATTGGTAGGAAAGGTGATGCGGAAGTGCCATATGGATGAGTTACCCATGCTATTGGTTGCACTAGCAATGTAATGTGCAGAAGGGGTCCAGTTCAACTAGGCAAACTATCTATGCGGTGAGTTCCTTGGTAACTACTGCAAGGCACAGGAGAAGGGAAAAACATTCCATTACACATGGCTCTTGTTGTCGATAGCCTTGGTGGCATAGGAGTTGCTCGAAGATAGCCAATTCCCATCAATCGCGCAGGACCTTCTAGAGAAGTGAAGTATGCTTCGTTGTGGGCAACCAGGGATGCACAGTGGGTCAGAGAATGCAAGATATGTTGGGTGCTAATGGAGATGAACATCAAGATGGGGATCAATTGGAAGCCACAGTTATCGCCCACAGTCTACAACAGTCTACAGAGCTTTGCGGAGTTCAAAGACAATTTCCACCATGTCTTCATCAGGGAGCGGAAGGACCCTACGAAGACATGGCATGAGTTACCATACTTGGCAACTGACAATGTGATACTAGCGGTCCTTGAGTCTTGGCCGCCGGAGTGGCGCACTCCAGATGACTCCACGGTGGAAGTAGAGAAGTTCGCCACACAGCAGAAGAAGGAAGAGACAACACTTCCGATGGCGCAACTGGTGGAAAAGCACAGGAAACAAGAAGCAGTGGCTAAGGCCCAGGTGGCGCGCGATGCTGCGAAGTTGGTAGAAAAGTAGCAGAAAATAGTAGAAGAAGAGCGTGAAGGAAAAAAGTCACCTTTGCTCGAACTAGAGAATGATACAGAATAGGGTGGCATGGACCCGCAGACGACATCCACCCAACTAAAACATCCACGACCATGAGAGCAGGTAGGGCCATGAAAGCAAACAAAGGCCTCAAAGACTTTCTTCGACCCAATCACCATCACTAAGGGGGATCTACATGATATCGGCGAAACGGTGAGGGATGTCACTGTGTAGGCTCTCCAGTAGTTTGAGGAACAATACCAGTTGGTATTAGGAGCTCTATTGGCTTGAGGGGGCCTGACCCAGGTTCGGAGCTAATTAGCCAAACAAATCCCTGTACTATTGGCCCTTTTGGAAATAGCCCACGGAGCGCAAACTGAGGTCTCGCTTGAAGTATTATGGGGGGATGCTGGAACCACGTTTCCACACCCTCGAGATGTCTGAGGGGTCAGTTTAGTCCAACTATGAATACCTTCTTATAGGTTACTTTGTGCATTGTCCTGACCTGCGAGACCTTTGCGATATGTTATAATCACCTTCGCACAGCCGTAACCAGGGGCTGAGGTGATTTCATGCTGCCCTAGTAGTGATCTGCATTACTTCCCTAGGTTACGTCATGTATCTTACTTACCTCCTTATAAAAGTTAGTTATCTTCACATAAACAGATACTTTATCTTATATTCACTTTATCAACACATTCATATAAGTTCGCACATCATATAAACAATAGAAATTCAATCTATATATGATACCTCCAATGCACAAAACACGAAAAGGATACACAAAAATGATGTAAAACTTCTCTTTATTACTTTTCCAAAGGTTACAGACTTGACTCGCCCTGCACACTTAGCTGCAGGGGTTTGCGCACTCAGCTATAGAGCCTTCTCCTACTCTACGACCCAAAGACTCGACTCGGCACTTAGATAAGACTTAATTCTCTATCTATTGCTTTCTTCTCTCCTTCAACTTATTTACAACTTAGAGCCTCGCTCTATTTATACAATCCCATGGACCGCAGACCATGGGTAGATTTCTAAAGCTGACATAATATTACAAAAATGAGGGTAGACAACCCTATGACTCATTTACAATTTTCACACCCTGCGCCCACAAAATGCGGAGTCTTTACATCAGATTTGGTCAAAATCTAGGCTTTAAGCCCCAAAACTTTCCTTGGGGGATCCTGTGTCCAACAAGCCCCAAACACAAACATCATGACTCATCCTCGAGTCACTCTGTCGGTGCGGAGATGTTCATGCAAAGACCTCCCAACTCTACATGGACCGCTGCAAGGTCGGCAGCACACTAAGAAGCTACCTGTTGTACCTCTTTCATGCGTTGTTCGGAGACCGCAGTATCTAAACGGCTTCCTTGCATCTATGCAAGCTTAGATTCGTTCAAGGCTGTAACAATGAATGCCTCATCAATCCAAGGGTGGACATGCACCTACAAAACCACTTATTTTTATCGCGCCGCATCTACCTGATCCTTAAGCGCTTTTACATGTTGCACCCGCATGAGCCTCTATGTAAGGGCCACCATCTATGCGGTCCCTTTTATATCATCATACTATTGCTACAACTCACGCGCCTTTGTTTCTAAGTGTTGTATGTTTGGGTCCTCTTGCAGAGTGGTGAGGACCTCGAACGACTCTTCCAAAATTTTGGTGCAATCCTCCACTGCACAGTTGATCTCCTCCATCCTCGATGTAATGGTGTTGGCGCACGGTTCCTTCACCTCTGGAGGAGTTGAAGGTTGCGCCTTCAACCGCAGCTTTGCTATTTGAAGGTTCAGCTCCAGCTGAGCCTTAACCATCTCTTCTCGCACTTCACGCACCCCTGCTGCTAACCTATTGATGTGTGCCTCTGTTGGTGCCTCTGCTGGGATGGCCAACTTAAGGACCATTTGGCAAGCCTCCTCAATCACCTGCACCATCTGTCAGTGTTGTGCCCCTACCTCATCGCATTGCAGGCTCAGTTGTTCCATATTAATTTTCTACTGACTTCGTCCTGCAGGACATAGAGTGTCTCCCGAGGAAGGGTAGCCATGTTGATCCCTACTCCTTTCAATGCACTGACGGTAGGCCTATCGGCCTCATTCTCTATAACCAGTGCCCCCTCTGGAAACCCTATGGTATTGTTCACGCGAGCACGTAGCATTTCCTCATCTATAGCCATTCCTACTTCAAGGCTGGTCGAGAGAGTACCAACCTAAGGAGTGCACACCTGCAACTCCTATATCTGCGCCCAATGGGCCCCCAACAAATTTTGATTCTCCTCCGTGAACTGTTGGAGGGCCTCTACAGTGACGTCGTGCATTGTCTCCCATATTTCATGGAGATCTCCTTGTGTGAGGTTGATTCAGTTGAAAGAAGTCTTAGAAGCATGTAACTTCTTTCACAGCCCCACCTACTCTCTCGAGCGCTTGTGCTTCAATAGTGTAGATGCTGTTTCTGGGTCTGTGCCACCTTCCTGTGTCTCGGGCTCTTCCTCAGGTGAGGGTGAGTTATGGCCTTTGCACTCCTTCTCTGTTTCCTGTTGCTGCTCAGCTGCTTCTTTCTATTGTTCTACTGCTTCCTTTGTGGTGTCCCGTGCCTCCTGTTTTATCACCATGGTTTTCTTATTAAGAAAGTCCTTCTGTATTCCTTCCTCAAGCTTCTTGACTTCTGCTTCAACCATGGCACTTTTTTCCCTCAACTGAACTCTTTCATTCATGAGTTCTTGGAGCCTAAGATTACACTGCTAGATCTCTTCATCAGGTACCAAGCATACTTCTTCGAGCTCTTCCAACTACGCGATCCATTCTTCCAAGGCTCTGCAAATTGTCATATCTAGGGGCACTGCTACGCGCGGAATAGGCATGATATACTCCATCAAAATTACAACGTTTGCTCCATAGGTTAGCTTAGAAGCATCTGTTTCGTGAGTTGTTTACACGTTGTCCTATAAGCTCATAAGATTGCTAGTACGCGCAGGTCCCAATCACTTTGTTGTGCACTACATACCTTGTTCAATGCTTCGCACACCTCGTTAAATGCTTCCGCGTGGATAAACTTCTGTGCAATCATTCTCTCCACATTCTATCATTCCAACTTGAGGAACCGTTCATGCATTTTCCCTCCCAATAGATGCTTAATGACCATATTTCCCAATGTGTAGTTCATGTGTATCCGTGTAGACTGTTTACCATATGCCTGTACCCACCTGGACAGATGCCTGCGTGGACCATCCCATCCATTGTATTTATCTCCCAATCCCATTATAGGCTTCCCAAACCATGTGTGCATCATCCTCCTACATGTGCGCCAGTCTTCAAAGCTTTCCCTATGCGTAACCCACCACCTTGCGGGCATAGCGCACAATACCCAATTCAAGGCCTGAAAATGTTGCTTTTCCGACACCTCCCTTTTGAATTTTTCCAAGAAAGTATCTACCTCACCTAATCCATCATAAGTAGGGAGATCTCTCACTTCTATTGATATGCAACACAATGACCTTGTCATCATGTTACAATTAAGCATGGTTACCTCGTGTAATCGGTTATGCCATTATTCTATTTAGGAATTTAGACTTTTGTGATCCATAACATTGTTTAGAGAATTTTTGGCGAAATCACATAAATAATCATTTGTCGACGCGTTTCGAACCAACCAGTGTGGTTCATCATCAGGACAACTTGTCTTGATGATGAACCACACTGGTTGGTTTGAAACGAGTCGAAAAATGATTATTTATGTGGTTTCACCGAAAATTCTCTAAACAACATCATTCTATTTCTTCATCTGAATCTGAAGTGCAGGAGCTTTCGCGCTCACATGATATTCATCCATCCATGGTGGGATTTACCCAGTCTTTCTCTCACGTGGTTATCTTGTATATGTAATCCAAATCATCGTTGCTTTCATAGTAAGGAACTGGCTTTGTGTAGCGTGATCCCTTAGCAGGGTCTAAGGGTATAACTACATGTAGAGACTTCTTCTCAAAAATCATCTTGCACTTCTTAAGATTAATCACCCCGTTCATGTCAATGGCTCAATGAATTCCTAAGAGCGCGGGGCAGGGATTGTTGTCATCAACAATCTCTATCACCTCAAATTTTTCTAGTGCGCTCGCTCCCTTAATATTGACGTAATTCCCTGCAATCTCCCCATACGTATTATCTTTTGTTGGTTTGCCATTCACAGCTAAATAGGAGACCACTACATCGTAGGCCTCCCCATGCGCTCCCATGTCTGATTCTCCAGAACATTCACGTCTGATCCTAAGTCCAAAATTACTTGGTCCATCTCATATTCTCCAATCTGTGTAGTTAGCCTCATTTCTCTTCCCGTCCTTGTCTTGTGCTTTCCAATATTTTAGACTACGCGTGGTTCTCTTGGCACAGTCCCAACGCATCTGTTAATGAGTTTCTGAAGTCCCTTTACAGCCTTACTGTCACGCAGTAGCTTCATGCATGTTTCCAGGAATTTCATAAGCATAGATGGGTCTATTTCCGGCTTCGGTCTATCTTTTCTTTCTGAAGTGGAAGCATCAAAAAAGCTCTTCTTAGCTTCCATGAAGGTTTCCTTAGCACTCTCCAAATCATACTCTGCTTCCTTCACCAGAGCTTTGTGAACCCAAGTGATATCCTCAAGTTGTTAGCCTTTATCATCTCGCATCATAATTCCACTTCGGAACACAATATTCACATTCAGATCTTCCTCACGTGGCAAGGACCTCATCATCTGTAGGTTCCGAGTCAGGGGAGGTGGTAGCTCTCCCTTGTCGCATATCCTAGCTATCAGCGTAGGACAATCTTTCATCTCATGATCAAACAAGGTACAATACAGACATGATGGATGCGTTGGGTTCATACAATCATGAGCATAATGTCATGTCCCTCCAAAATTGTAGCATATCCACTGTCTGCAACCTCTTCTAGGTCCTACTCTACCTCGGCCTTGTCTGCGCCCCTGAAATCTGGTTTGCACCACTTTTGCATTCTAGTCTAGGGGCCACGTTTTGGCCTGAACTCTATAGGTGGGATTTCTATCCATCATCAGCTCATAGCTTCTATAATTGCACTCATCGTGTCTAATCAATCTACAAAAATTACAGAACATTTGTTGTGAATTCTGCGTGTACTTGTGTAACAAATTGGAGTTGTCCGTAGGATGCTTTCCTCTTATTTGAAAAATCGTGTACCACAAAGCAGGTGTCGTGCTAGGTCCTACTTGTGCCTTCGGCCTTAACGAAATTATTTCTCCTCCTGCGAGGTAATTCATGAACACTGGGAAGTTGTCCTTGTCATGACCTTGACCCTTAGATTTAACGCACCATACCTCTTCGCGCACCTCTGGTCAAGCTGTCCTATCCTGTTTCAGACTCTACATTTCAAGGCATAAGTTTTTCAACTGCGTGCAGATCTACTGAACTCCCAAGTTAGGATCCTATATTGGGGTCTCATGCAGCCTCATCACGATCTCCAAGGCCTCTGCCTAAGTCGTTAACCTCTATTGTGACAACACATTCCTCAAATGTAGCATTAGTGATGCTACAAACCATTCGCAGTGTTGTCTATCTGTCAAAGTCATATTAGCTTCTTGAAATGTGCACTTTAGCCTCTGATCCAAGTCCCAAGGAGTCTCACCTAGTATCATTGTGATCTCTTTGAACCCAATGATCGACTGCACTTCTGACTTCGACCTGTTAAATTCCTTATTTAGCACACTTTGGATATCTGCGATCCCCGCATTTAGATTGTCATTAGAATGCTTAATATACTAGGTCACCGTCTGGTTGTGTAGGGTGCTGACTAGCATTGCTTTCTTCATATTATCATCTATAACTCGTTGCGCTTCGCATACGGCCCTTATCATGAACCAAAACTGGTTTGAATCTTCATTTCCTACTCTCTTGAACACAAGAAATTTTATCATGCTTGCCATGTTGACTCACGGTGGTGGCGGAGGTGGTACAGGTGAAGATGGAGGTCAAGGTGGTTAAGTTGGTGGCGGTGTGGGTGGGGGTGGTATGCATGGAATTCTTTCCCTTATCAAATTGATCGCACTTTGCAGAGAGACATTCGCAAGCTCTTCCTTGTCCCCTAGCGGAGGTGAAATGAAAGGGCTATTCTCTAGTCCCTTACTTCCTTCATTTCTGTAGGTTTTTCTGCTTTTTGTAGCTTTAAACATCAAGGTAATTGCATAACCATCTTTTCACACATGAATAGCATTTTAATCCAGGTATTTAGAGACTTTACATACTTACCTCGTGGTCCTTTGAGGAAGTGGCACTCTGCCTTGCTATAGCTGACTGAAGTATCTACCGGGAACTCAGTAATGAATCCTCCTATAATCCGATCGAAACAATGATCAACAACATGCATGATCTAACCTTTCAATGCTTCTAATCTCTGCACCAACTCTAGGGTCCACACAATATGACCATCAAGCTTCCACATCCCTTGGCTATCTACTAGCTTCACAATCCACTCGTACAGGTCAGTAGGGAAAGATGCAAAGAAGATTTCGTGGCTCCTTGTGTATAGGTAGCAGTCTAACCACTCTTCCTTGGATAGTTGTGGATTCCTATTCTCCTGCACCGCGAACTCATCAATTCTTCTATCCAACCAACCTTCAATTTTGTTCTTACTTGGATTCCAATGATACGACATTAGACACCTGCATGTAGATTCTGGTCCCAACAACGGAACTATTTTTTGGCTTGAGGGGGACTAACCTAGGTTCAAAGTTAATTAGCCAAACAAATCCATTTACTACTGGCCCTTTCAGCAACAACCCACCAGAGCACGGACTGAGGTCTCCCCTGAAGCAATATGGGGGGATGCTAGAACCAAATTTATGCATCCTTGACATGTTTGAGGGGACGGTTTTGTCCAACTATGAATACCTTTGCGCAGGTTACTTCACACGTTGTACTGACCTGCGAGACCTTCATGATCTATTATAATCACCTTTCATGCTGCCCTAGCAGCGATCTGTGCTACTTCCCCAAGTTACACCATGTATCTTACTTATCTCCTTATAACAGTTAGTTATCTTCTCATAAACAGATACTTTATATTATATTCACTTTATAAACACATTCATATAAGTTTGCATCATATAAGCAATAGAAATTCAATCTATATTCAATACCTTCAATGCATAAAATAGGAAAAAGATACACAAAAATGATATAAAACTTCTCTTTATTAATTCTCCAAAGGTTACAGACTCGACTTGCACTGCACACTCAGCTGCAGGGTTCTACACACTCAACTGTGGACTACTAGGCCTCTGCACACTTACCTACAAAGCCTTCTCCTACTCTACAACCCAAAGACTCGACTCGAAACTTAGATAAGACTTAATTCTCCATCTATTACTTTCTTCTCTCCTTCAACTGATTTACAACTTAGAGCCTCGCTCTATTTATACAATCCCATGGTCCGTGGACCATGGGTAGATTTCTAAAGTCGACATTACATTACAAAAATGAGGGCAGACAATCCTATAACTCATTTACAATCGTTGCACTCCACACCCACAAAACGTTGAGTATCTACATCGAATTTGGTCAAAATCTGGGCTTTAAACCCCAAAACTTGCCTTTGGGGATCCCGAGTTCAACAAGATCTCCGGACACAAATATAGGAGTTACAAGTCCACACTCCACAGGCTGGCATAATGTCCACTAGCCTCACAGTTGGCACTTCAGCTGCCGAGGAAATGTTTCGCGCCAGGGTGACCGACAAAATAGTGCTACGAGATGGAGCACTCATGACAAAGAATGAGGCTGACAGGCCTATGGTCAGCAGTTTGAAAGGGGTCAGATTAAACATGGTTATGCTCCCTCGAGAGATTCTCTGTCTATTATAGGATGGAGTCATCATAGAACTTCGGCCTAGGGAGAGCTGCACTATACAAGTAATGAGCGAGCAATGCATCAACATTGAGCAATTGAGCCTACAGCACAACGAGGCCGTGGAGCAAAACAAAAAAATAGTGTAGGTTGTGGAGGAAGCCTGCTAGATGGTCCCAGATTTGGCCATCCAAGCAGAGGAATTGGTCGAGGTGCATATTTGAAAGTTAGCCACAGGGGTGTGCGATGCAAGAGAAAAAATAGCTAGGGTTCAGCTAGAGCTGAACCTTCAGATAACAAAACTACAGTTGAAGGCTTAGCCTTCAACTCTGTTGGAGGTTAGAGAACATCGTACCACCACGATCACAACAACATTGGTAGTGGTTGACAGTGTAGTGACAGTCTGCATGAAGTTGTTCGAGCAGTCATTCGAGGTCCTCACCACCCTGTAGAAGGACTCGAACATAGAGCACCTCGAGATAGAGGTGCGCGAGCTGCAGCAAAAGTACAATGAGGTAAAAGGGATTGCATAGATGATTTCCCTTACACAAAGGCTTGCAAAGATGCAATAGGAAAAGGCACTCAAGGAGCAGCTAGATGTCGCTCGACATAAAGAAGAAATTTTGAAAGTGTGCCTACAGCCATGGATCAACGAGTCTTATACCATTACAACCTCCATTGAAGCAAATCTCACACAACTACAATCAACTCAGGAGAGAATTCGGGGTAGCAGTTCAATAGTAGCGATCACTGAACAACACATATAGGAAGTTCAGCAAGCAGCCGCTTAGTGTGCTGTTGAGCTAGCATCAATCAAAACAGAGCTGGGAGGTCTTTGCGCTGAGATTTCTGCATCTGCAAAGTGACTCGAGGGTGAGTCACCATGTTTGTGTTGGGGACCTATTGGGCACGAGATCTCCCAAGGGAAGTTTTGGGTCTTAGAGCCTAGATTTTGGTCCAAGTTTGTAATTCCAATGTAAAGACTCCACATTTTGTGGGCACGTTACGCGTAGTTGTTAAAGAGTCACTGGGTTGTCTACCCTCATTTTGATAATGTAATGTCGGCTATAGGGGATCTACCCATGGTTCGAGGACCATGGGATTGTATAAATAGAGCGAAGCTCTAAGTAGTTAAGGCATCTAATAAGAAATAGATCGAATAATGAAGATGTATGTGAGATAGCTCTAAAGTGTAAAGTCTAGTTTTGGGTCATAGCGTAGAAAGAGGCTCTATAGCTAAGTGCACAGGGGCCTAGTAATCTGCACTTGAGTGCGCGGACCCCTGCAGCTAAGTGCATAGGGCGAGTCGATTTTGTAATCATTTGGAAGAATTAATAAATAGAAGTTTCCTATAAATTCTGTGTATTTATTTCTTGTTTATGCATCTATTATATTGGGTATGAATTTAAATTCTAATGCTTCTATGATGCACGATTGTGTATAACTATATTAGCTAAGTGAACGCAAGTTAGAATATCTATTTACAGGAAGATAATCAAATTTTTTTAATAAGATAAGTAAGATACATAGTCTAATTCGGGAATTAGTGCAGTTCACTGCCCTAGTAGCACGAAAGGACTTCAGTCCCTGGTTAGGGCTGTGTGAAGACCGATTGTAACAAAATGCGAAGTCACTGAAGGTTAGAACAGAGTGGGAAGCAGCCTGTACAAAGGCAAACATATTTGGAATAAACCAACATCACAACCATCTGAAGGGTGTGGAAACTTGGTTCGAGCATCCCCCCATACTGCTTTGGGTGAGACGTCAGTCTGTGCTTCGCAAATTGATGCCGAAAGGGCTAGTAGTGTAGGGATTTGTTTCGCTAAATAACTTTGAACCTGGGTCAAGCCCCCATAAGCCAACAGTGACTGAGAAACATAAACCCTAGATCCGTGTGAGCTTCAACGTTGTAGTTTCAGTCCCTTGTGTGAAATTTCTCCATCAGACCTATGCAAACCAATACAATAGAAGAGAAGAGAAGATGGCTTGATAAATGTGCCAATATGATATTGATGTCTCTTCTATTTATAGGATTCCATGAGGGTCGACTTAATGTTTTGGCCAAACTTTTCAATTCTACATGTCCATAGAGTCGACCTTATCTAATATACATGTGTGAGAACATAAATTAAAAAACCAACTTCTGCTTGTCTAAATGAGGTGATCTTTAGGTCAATTTTAGTCCTCTCAAAAAAAGGAATCTATCAAAATTATTATCTACATAATATGACATTTCCAAAGTGGAATTTGACTGCAGTTGCATAATTTAAACACTTCCTCTCAACTAAGGAGAATTCCACCTACCGATATTTTTTCATCGACCAATATGCCATTCAAGTTCCATCACGTATTTCCAATAATCATCTTTTGCATGTAGTCTTCATCACATGACCATCTCAAGTATCTCATCATCCCAAATCATTAATGTACATCTCAATCTAACCTTTTCTTATTCCTGATTATCTCTTGATTATTCCTACTCATACGCTGAACATTCTCAAACCTAAAAGAAGAATTATTTTTCATCGAAATATGGTACAAAACCTTTGCCAGTGGAATACAAATTTGAATCTCGTTATCAATCATCATATGAGATTATATCATCAGGTAGAACATCTCCACCTAAAAACCAATGACAATGAGGAAGTTCCTAATGGACTCTCTTACCTCATGTCCATGACAGTGGGGAATTTCCTAAGGGACACTCTCACCCCATGTCGATAAATAGGATACCCAAACACATAGGGGAGAACATCTCAACTCTGGGATCACATCGGGGAGCTCAATCTCAACCCAGAACCGCATAGGGTTATCTCAACCTAATCTATTCCCTGCTGATATTCCCAACGATGAACCTGAATAGTCATATGGAAGAACACAAACATCATAATCGAATTTGGTTTTACACCCCAAGTACACTCTCAACCTCTTGGCCAAACAGGGAGTGATGTTCCCGACAAGCCCTACTTGTGGGGATGATGCCAACTGGGGTATACTCTGCAAATACCAGGTAGGGGAGCAACATTCTCCCTTCCTATGAATATAGGGAAGTATCATATCCAACCCAATAGGTAACAGATAGGGGTCATACCCTATTATCCAAAGTTCCCTCAACCCAAGGAGCCCTCTATCTCAATTCCTCACCTTGGAAGCTTAGACCGGAAGGAAGAGTTTTCTCAATGTCCTCAATTAGTGATGCTCTTATGATACTCAAAATTGATATATTGTTGTCTCAATGGTAGTTGTTTCCTTTTCATATAGGACATCGAATCAAATATCATGTTAGATCATGAATAATCATATAAATCACAAATGGATACCATAATCATCCTCCCTCTCAAGGTGGTGTCAAACACAAACCTAATATTGTCTCGAATAGTTTCATTGAATCAATATATGAAAGTATCTCAGTCCCAGCTATATATATGGGATTCTCTGTCATCACAATGTATCCATGTCATATTTAGATCCTAATTAGACGAATCTCTAAGGAGATTCTACATCTTGCCTCGTAGTTATCCATGCTAGCAACATCATACTCAATCTCTATTGAGTGTAAATCTATGGACCCTTCATCAATAATATCATGGCATAAATCATATTAAGGAAGCACTCATATGTGCTCATCAACAATAATCTCTATCAATAACAATACATCCATGAAGTCGCATATCATAGGAGAAATATCTCAGACTCAAGGATAGAACATCTCATGCAAATATTTCAAAGGATGCTTGATGGAAACTCTATGTGAATGAAGTGGCTCAATCATGAATTTATTCTGGTTCTATGCACATCATATATACAGAAGGTTGTTCAAAAATGGAACATTAATTCTTCAATCAACTATCTATTGTCAATTCAATTAAAGTTTCCAAGGATTTGCATTTCCTATTTCCAATACTTTTTCAATAGCTTTGCAATCTAGATTATCTTTTCCCAAATTTAGAAATCAATTCATCATGCCATGATCCATTATTTCAAGCTTCTTAAGCCATTTCCCTCTCACTTATATCATTAGAGGCTCATCACTTGTGAAGTGTGGACTAACAATATATAAAACCATAACTAAAATCAAATTCATACCTTCGAACACATCATCCTGACTTCACCAGATAATAGTCAATACAAACTTATCTGGATTAGGGAGATTTCTTCATGCAATTCTCTCTGAAAACATAAACTTTGCCAAACCAACTTGATTAGCTTTTCATAAATAAATATTGTGCCATCATCTCATTGAAGTTTAGAAGAGAGATCAAAACTAGTATCAAAGTCATCAATATCACAGTGTCAATTCTTTCAACCACGTGATAGGTAGATCTCATATCAAGTTTTGACTTCAGTTATTATCATGCCAACAAGTTGTCATCTATCATGCAATACCACTCCAAACTTCATTAAATCATTATCATAATCATAATACAATTAATTTTTGTCACTAGATACAAAGGCATTTGCAAGATATATCTTCATGTTGAATCACAATTATCAATTGTGCAAGGAACATGGAGGCCAATACCAAACCATTTTCAAATACCCATGTAAGTCATTGGAAAGAATTATGCTCATATATGGTTGTCATCAAGGAGAATCATCAGTCTTCAAATCAAATCATTAATCATCAGATCAAAACCAAATTTGTTATCATAAAGATATTTGTAGTCCAAAACATATCTTAATCATCAAGTCCAAGTTCTAAGTACCATTCAAGCATCATGTCAGAACTCCAAACATTTCTCATTTATATCAGTTAACCAAATCTAGTCAAACTCTTGTAACAAAAACTATAAACATAATGACATATATGTATCTCGGTTACCTGCAATCATAATTTCAAGCTACATATTCATATTATAGAAAACATTCATACTTTTCCTGTTATCATATCCTTCTGTTATCTACAACACATCTGTAGTATTGAAATCCTCCATGTGAACATCTAATTTCATGCACAAGACTTCATTTTTCTATATTATGCAGGCATAGTCACACCCATAGGCCTTCCTCTATGTTATTGGGACCCAGAGTTGCACTCTTCAAGATGTTGTAAGAGCGAATGTGGTTGAATCAGCCCAGAACTTATCTCAAGGCCTTGGTCGCATTGTTTATCTTATATCCATGTGACTAGGAGGCTATAGTCTCACCTATAGCCTTTCTTCCATGAGACTGAGGCTTTAAGTTAAAGAAAACTCTTCTTATCTCATATTAGAACTTTGATGTAGTTCAACAAAGTCAAATTCATATCAATTATACCTCAATAGTACTAAATATATAATGCAAATGGTAATATGAGTAATAATATTGAGAATATATTCTGCCTCTAAATGGGAATCCACTTCATTCCTCTTCATTCATGTCATCAACCTATCTATACTAATGTCATGTAATAGAAGATTTGTTAGGTCATCAACTCAAACATGTATCCATGACATCAAGTGATTAGACTCAAGGCAATTGATAGATGTAACATCATATCTCAAATATTATGAATGCAATAACACATTCTATCATGTCAATCCATCAGGTTAGGGCATTTAGTTTCATAGTTACTCGTCACATGAAGACATGCTCTAGAATATCAACCTCATAGTTATACCTTTATCATCAAGGTTACCATGCTTTTCATTACCAATAGTATCAAGTAAGGTCATTCAATAGAACTTTATCAACATAACGAGAGTTTCAACTCTTTGTTTTCCCATACTTTCATCATGTTGATCACAAGCATTATAAAGAGTTAATGATCTATCCTTTTATATGAAATCCATCCTGACTTATGTATGACAAGTATCAAGAGTATCATCTACTAGAGTCAAGGTGCTAGCTTTCTTTATATAATTTAGATATCCAACATATAGATGATAGCCAAAGATCAAGTATATCAATGTATCAACAATAGGTAGCCTCATAGAATTCAAGAATATCAAAATGTTCAACATGAGGTACACCATTTCATCATAGGAAACATAAATCCAAGTCACTTTCATACACATGGACCATTTTAGAAGGAGAAATTATCATCATACTTTTTGGGCTTAGTGGCTGAAACATAAAATTGAAACAATACCTTGTAATGTTCAAATACCAATGCACCTTCTCATTAGACATAGGCAACTTGTGTCACATGTCCATATAGTGCCTCTTTACTTTTTCCACTTCTAGTCATCCTTCCTGCATTTCAAGTAATCCTCAATAAGGATCCACTCATCAAATCTCATCAAGGAGGTTAGAAACATCCATAAACTCAAATATATATGTAGGAAGTATAAACAATAAACATAATAATCAGATCCATAAGTCTAAACAAAAGTAAGAGGCAACATAAGTCAAGAAATACTTATCTTCAATGAGAGGTGATCCTCTCCTTCTTGAACCAACCATCACCATCCATATTCCAAATAACAATCTTACCTTTAATCAACCAGCCAGGTCTACTAGGGATTATAGCATCTAGGGCTTCATCAAATCTTTCACAAGTGCTTGAGCATCTTCACATTAACCATACTAGGTTTCATATCTCATATTTCTTTTCATAATCCATGGTTTATCTCAAACCCTATCCTCATAATATCCATCAAACCCTAATATACAAATTGTCTAAGGTTTTCTTCAAACCCTAGAATTATTTTAGGTCTCCACCATCCTCTTCTTGCTTCTATCAACGGTGTCATCATTGGGGTGGTCTCCATGGATTTTGTTCAACCCAGCTCTGATACCATATTAATTTTTCGAAGGGCTATATTGTTCTTTTCTTAGATAATTTCATTTCTTCATTAACACATTAATTTCACCCCATTTCATCATTACATTATTTAGATTTACATCATTATTCATTATCATATGCAACTATGTAGAAAGAAAAACATCATTATCATCAATCCAATGCAACATAAAGGAACAACGGAAGAATAGCATGCACACATAGAGACACCAGGATTGGTCCAAGTCCAGGGAAAAACCCAATATGGGGAAAACCCTTGTAAATTATTATTCTTCTTAGATTGTCATCAAAGAATTCAACAAAATAGAGTACAATGATCCATATCTTCGTCTATGCAACTAACCAGTAAAATAACTATGACATCCCTAAAGTGAACCTTATCATGCTTATACTCAAAACCCTAATTTTGAGGATTGTAATGTACTATAACTATCTGTAGTGAACTATTGAACACTGTTTTTATTGAGCAGAGTCTCTGGAATACTGAAATTGATCTCTTTTAGTCCTGGTCACATGGAGGAGGAGATGTGCGAGTGATTATGGTAGTCCTGGTTGCTTTGTGGTGAACTCTATCCATGATATTGGGGACAAATACACTCCGATATACCTCAAATACCCATGCTCGCCCTTCAGGCTACTATGAGAGTGATTGATGCTGCCCAGTAACACCCTTGACCACTTTATGCATGCGAATGGGGACCAAACTGCCCAATCTACTTCAAAAACCATAGACGCTCACTTCAGGCTTGTATGTGAGTGACTAACACTTCCCAATCATACCCTTAACTACTTTGTGTGTGCATATGGGTAAAAAGTACTCAGTTACATGTGTGAAATTGAGAAACAAAAACCCTAGATCTGTGCGAGCTTGAACCATGTAGTCCCGGACCCTTGTGCAAACTTTCTCCGTCAAAACTATGTGAACCAAGAAAATAGAAGAGAAGATAATATGGCTTGATCAATGTGTCCAAATGAGCTTGAGGTATCTTCTATTTATATAATTTCATGAGGGTCCACTTGATGTCGAGGCCAACCTCTCTAATTGTACATATGCATAGGGCCGACCTGATCCAATATACATGAGTGGGAACATAAATTCAAAAACCAACTTCTGCTTGTCCAAATGAAGTGATATTTAGGTCAATTTTGGTCCTCAAGAAAACATGAATCTATTGAAATTATTCTATACATCATATGAGTTGTCCAAAGTGGAATTTGACCGCATTTGTATAATTTTAATAGTAAGAGGAGCTAATGTTAGGAGGAGAATATAATAGAGGATAGTTTAGAGATAAATTATAGAGGCTAAGGTTAAAGAGAGGTATGAGAGAGATTGAATGGGCCAATTATTGTGTAATCAAGCCAAAATTATACAAACTTTGTATTAATAGAAATTATGTGACATTATCCTTCATTGTGGTGTATGCTTGATCTCTATAATTGACTATGCATTGTGAATCCCCTTCTTAGTCTCTGCATGTTAATTATTTGGGAATATTATGTTTGTGTATTAATTTACTTAGGAATTTAGGTATAACCAGGTTGAATTTCCTAGTTGTAATGTGATGGGAGAGAAGGAACAAGTTGGGATGTTGGAGAAGAATACTCTGCTTATGGATGGAATATCTCATGCATAGAATATGCTAAATTGCATTGCATTGAGAATCGTGTGGAGAATTGGGGAGATGAAAACTTGTGCATAGTACAAGTTGAGATTGGTTATTCCTAGGAAATAAAAGTATGCATGAATGCTTGTGAACGAACCATCATGGTCATAGGTAACTTTTTGTAGGATTAATTAGGGATCAATATTTGACTTCGTGGTTGTAAGGAAAATAAAGTTTGGCCTTAGTGTAGCTAGAAATCATATAACATGAACACTAACTCCAAAACACTAATTTTAAGAGTGCACCCTGCACTGATGGAAATAAAGAGTTTCCCACTGATCGTAGTAGAATTTTTCATGGAGTTAGTTGAATGAAAGGACTTCAGGCTATGTGAGGCTGAACTCATTAGGGGAATTTTGAGGTCCAAAATGGGCCTCCTAAGAAAAATGTACAACCAAAATAAAATTTATAAGAACTAATAGAATTCAAGATGATGATGTCAGCCATGTGGGATGATTCACCATTTTTAGAGTAAAAATGTAAAAAAAATAATAAAATAATAAAATAATAAAACTACTTTTTCAACTCGTATTTTAAACGTATCTCACTAAGGTTTTACTCAAATTTTGAGTGGGAATACTCGTTGGATGCAGAATTTAATTCCTCATCCAAGGAGTACCCATGTTGCATACTTTCAATGGACCCTCCTACATAAGAAATGAAAAATACATGAAAAAAATGATTGCAATCACGTTTTTCAATGAATTTCTCATTTTTTGTGTAGCAAGGTCCATCAAAAGTATGCAAGGTGTCTACTCCTTGGATGAGGAATCAAATTCTACATCCAATGAGTGTTTCTTCTCAAAATTTGAGTAAACCCATAGGGAGATAAGTTAAAAATACGAGTTGAAAAATATTTTTTTCTTTTTTCCCTCTAAAATTTGATGATGTAATCTAATATTATTTTATTATTTCCACTATTATTTTATAATTTCCTTAGGAGGCCCATTTTAGACCTCAAAACTCCCCTAATGATATTTCTCTCAAAGTTGATATTAATATTCTTCAACTGATCTATTAGCTAACAAGCCCAAGGATGGGGTATTTCCCCATTTGTTGTAGATTCCATCTATTGACCATTAGATATCAGAGATAGCAGAGGCTTAGCACCAATGGACTACTTTCTAGTACAATATGATGAGCATAGGGGTGGTATCATCACCTAACAAGTCTGAAAGAGGGAAAATTTCACGCTAGTTGTAGTTCCATCACACCACCACCACCTTATTAGGAAAGCAGTAAAGTTGTGAGCATTGGGTGATGAGTGTTGGGAGGTCGTGTGTGTTACCAAACCCGAATAATAATATATTTCATGATAATAGACTTTTTTAACTATCACCATCATTGTTGATTGGGTCACTACCAACAAATTGAAAAATAAGAGCGGTGATTGCAAGGGTTGATTGACCTTAGTTCCATTAAATTTAAGAGCTTGGTTATGAGTCCTATCACATTTTAGGATTTTGTAAAGCCTTGGGAATAAGGGATATAAAATTTTGGGTTTGCTCATAGGTTAGGCACACTGTTGGAGTTGTGACTAATGTAGAAATTTTGGGGGATTGTATATTGCTATTATGGCTCCTGTGAGGAGTTAGGAAAAAAATCACTAATAGTGTTGTGTTGTGAACATGAACTAATCCATAGTCTTGATTAAGGAAATAAGTTATTCCACAATAGGGTTAAGCACAACCCTAAGTATTTATAGCTCACAAAAAACAAATCGAATCAGGATGTAGCTTCAAAGGCTAGACCTTGCCATCATGATATGTTTTTTTTCTTCCTTTCCTCCATTTTATGCCTCGTCTACTCATATGTCAAGATATATTGAAACCTTGAGTCATCAAGAAGGAACTCAAGATCATAAAATTATGAAAGTTTTACTAAATTACAATGTTCTTAGATCACACCATTAGGGTCATGTCTCTTGAAAATACCAGTTAGGAGCTTCATCTCTTTGAGACTATCTGCTTGCTTGTTTCCCAAAAGAACTTTCACAGTGCATAGTGGCAATTCTGATAGGAAAGCCTAACCATGATCTCTTGTAATTGTTGGAAAAAACCAACATTATTCCCACCTCGTCGTTTTTGTAAGTGATCTCTCTAATCATTAAATGATTTGCGACTAGATGTGAAATCCGATGAGGGGATATTAAACAACCATACACATGAATATGAGCATAATGTTCCTCATAGTACCAATTCCCCAAACTCTTGAGGGATTTTCTAGCTTCTGTTAGGTCCCTATACTATTAGTGTAACCCCTTATTGCTATTAGTACAACCCCCTTATTATATTGTTGTGCCCATGTAGTCCCCATATTTTTATTATTGTGCCCCATAGAAGCCCACTACTATTATTATTGTGCCCTTACATTATTATTGTTATGTCGGCTTTGATTATATTATGACCCCTTAGACTCCTATATATAGAAAGGAAGTCTTTTCAATTGTATCAGTGAAGAATTGTTCATTTTGTAATGTAAAGGAGGTTTCCCCCTCAAAGAGGCTGACTTATGAGGTGTTCATCTATTTTTTCTATCTTTTTGTGAGCTAGTTTCACAACATTTGTTATCAAAGCTGTGGATTCTAGGGTTTCGCTGCCCCAAACAGGTCATCATGGAAGTTTCGTTATAATTTTTTCGCTATGAAGTTTCAAAAATTACAAAAAAAACCCATTTGAGAAGAAAGTGGTCTGAACATTACATACAAATTTCAAATCTTTTTGCGCTATATTTTTGGAGATAGGATTTGAGGAAGTTGGAGTTTTTGCAAGCTCCAAAACTTCATCTAAAATAGGTCATCATGAAATTTTCACTATAACTCGTTCGCTACAAAGTTTCAGATGCTGAAGAAAAAACCCATTTGAGAATAAATCGGTCTAAACCTCAACTCCGAATTTCAAATCCTATCTCACTATATTTGCGGAGATATAATTTGAGGAAGTTGGGGTTTGTGCAGAACCCAAATTACATTCCAAACAGGTCACCTTGGCAAAATCGCCATAACTTTTGTTCTAAGCATCAGATTGAAGTTTAGTAAGAAGTTTAGGAAAGAGGACTACCTTTAGTTTTCTATATATTATTTTCAGGTACTAAGGTTGAAACAGTGAGACGTGGCACGTTTTACAAGTTCGCTCTACTGAACTATTCTATAATCAGGTCACCGTGGATGATTTGACATAACTCTTTCTTGGATAATCAAATTTTGACTGGATTTGCAGGGTTAGAAGGAGAACTCAGAGAGCTACTACAAGAATAAATTTCAGCACTTGGAGTTCTGAAATTATAGAGTTACATTTGTTTCAAGATCGAGCTCCTAAAATCAAGAAAAATTGAGATGAGGAAGTTTGATGGCAAGGATCCGGTAAATTAGATACTACAGATGGAGAAATATTTTGATCTACATGGTGTACCACTGTTACAAAAGGTATGTATTGCATCTTCATATTTAGAACAAGATCAATTTTTATGGTATAAAGGTCTTTGTTCTCGTAAGCCACTTGTTATGTGGTCAATTTCCATGAAGGAAATTATAGCACATTATGAGGATACAAAGAGCAACACCTTCTTTAGAGAAACACCACAACAATTGGAAGAAAAAAGAGAAAAAGGGTTTTGTTACGAAGTGGAAAGAAAAATTATTGCAACAAGGAAGTCTACCCCTCACAACTATAAATATGGAAGTGTTGTTTCTCCTTGCCTTCCACAACCTACAAGAGTTACACCACAACAATTGGAAGAAAAAAGAGAAAAAGGGCTTTGTTACAATTGTGATAAAGAATACATTAAAGGTCATAAGTGTGCTGAGAAGAAATTATTTTACATTGATTGTGGAGAGGAGGAGGAAAAGGATCAAGAAACGTCAAAAAATAGTATATACACCAGGAACCAACTGCGGATAAAGAAGAAATGAATATGACCACATCTTGTAAAGCATTGGAAATAATTACTACTCCTCAAACGCTTAAGATAGAAGGACATATCAAGAAGAAAAAGGTTCAAGAAGTGAAATGCCACATCAAAAAAGAAGAAATGGATCTGACCATATCTTGTAATGCAATGGCCAGAATCACCACTCCTCAAACTATCAAGATAGAATGACATATCAAGAAGAAAAATGTTCAAGAAGTGAACAATCGCATAGAGCATCAAGAAATGAATTTGACCATATCTTGTAATGCATTGGAAGAAATTACCACTCCTCAAACTCTAAATATAGAAGGACATATCAAGAAGAAAAGGATTCAAGCAGTGAAAGATCACATTGGGCATCAACAACAAGTTCTCCAACTTTTAAAGGATAATGCCACTTTGGTGTAGAAGTGAATGAAACAATAGGTAGATCAACATCGCAATGAAAGAAGTTTTGATGTAGGTGATTGGGTATTTTTATGGTTACATACATACAAACAAATGTCCCTCATGAAAGCTATTTATGAGAAGGAAATTTTGGCAATACTACACGCACTTAAGAAATGGCGACCTTACCTAATGAGAAGACACTTCAAGGTAAATACGGATCATGATAGTATTAAATACTTTTTAGAAAAAATAATATCCTCTGAAGAGAAACAAAAATGGGTCACAAAGACGTTGGGTTATGACTTTGAAACCATCTACCAAAAATGGAAGCAAAATGTTGTGGCAGATGCACTCTCAAGAAAGGATGAGGATGTGGAAGCATTGTTGTGTGCCATTTCTATTATCCAACCAGAGTGGATAAACGAAACAAGGTATGGATGGAATAAGGACGAAGAAGTGTTGCCACTCATTCAAAAGTTGCAGAAGATCCCAGTTCAAACAATATTTCCAAAACTTGACGAGGAAGGAAAAATCATATTGGAGCCTAGGGCAGACACAGAAACAAGAACCCAACAGCTACGAAATCGATCAATTTCAGAGTATCTCATCAAGTGGAAGAACTTACCAGCTGAAGATTCCACATGGGAGGACAAGAATTTTGTACAGGAGCATCAAGAACTACTCAAGCATTGAGGACAACACTTTTTGAAGGAGAGGGGCATGTTAGGTCCCTATACTACTAGTGTAACCCTTTATTGTTATTAGTAAAACCCCCTTATTATATTGTTGTGCCCATGTAGTCCCCATATTTTTATTATTGTGCCCCATAGAATCCCACTACTGTTATTATTGTGCCCTTACATTATTATTGTTATGCTAGCTTTGATTATATTATGACCCCTTAGACTCCTATATATAGAAAGGAAGTCTTTTCAATTGTATCAACAAACAATTGTTCATTTTTGTAATCTAAAGGAGGTTGCCCCTTGAAGAGGCTGACTTATGATGCATTCATCTATCTTTTTGTGAGCTGGTTTCATAACAACTTCTTAAAACACTCTTGAAGCTAAAACCCTGAAGAGAATTTGGTTCTTTTAGGCTAGGAAATGGCCACAATCTCATAAAATAACTTATGCTAATGGTCGATCCACAACCCTTGGCAATAGATATGGATGGGTGGCATTTTAGGTTTCCACCTCCAATCCATATTGGGTAACTCATTAGTAGCACAAAGGACATATATTAGATAAGCATACATATAAGAAGAGGGTCCTTGGTTCTTTGGGGATTTCTTTATTTTCTAAGTATCATTAGATAATTATTTTGAAAATATGTTTGAAAAGTTAAATATATGACTAGTAGATACTATTTCTACAACTAAAGGATACTATTCAACTTTGAAGTGAGAGGAACAAAACTCACCATACAATTTGTTGATCATGTCTATTAAGTGGAAAAATGGTGGTCACAAGTGTTGGACAGGATACTACTTGTAACTGATCTGATTAAGAATATTAGTTTGATGTGCTAAGATCCTCCTCAAATTATAAACAAGATTATATTCATGTGCTTAAGGATTCATGAGATTTGTAAGTGAAAGATGACTTTTTATGTTAATTTTATGAGAATGTTTAACATAAATAAGAGACTGAACAACAACATAAAATTGTATAGAACATCACCAAAAACACATCACTTCAGGAACATGATGAAGGATTTCACCCCTCCTAGGCTACCTCTCCTTGGTCTAGCTTCTAATGGCTTAGGTCTCTCTATTATGCTCAAATGTGTAAAACGATGTGATTACAATGCTCAAATGCTTCTGAAACCTACTCCAATGAGTCTAGAATGTCCAAAAATGGCTACCTAGCCTCTTTCTACACACAATTTGGTTAAAAACTAGAGAAGTTATGAAATCTCCTAGTTTTCCCACTATTCACTCCACAAATTGCCCAAAATCCAGCATCATCCTATAATTGTGCCTCCCAAACTCTCTAAGAGAGCGACAACTTCGTTGAAAACTGAGCAAAATTGTTGGATCATTAAAAAGACCTCTAACGCTTAAATTCCAAAACTTTTGCCCATGTTGGGGCAGGGGGGGGGGGGCACGTGCCCTGGGGCTAAGGCCAACAACCCACCCCCACCAGTCGGGCCCCCAACTCCACCTTCGTTGTAGCGTTCACATCGGCGGTTACATATATTAGTCATGGTTTAAGGTTAACGTGGCGATGAAGGCCACAGTTTTTTGTGGCAACCATATGGGAAGTTAATATACATTTTGTTTGGGGCCATGGTTATGCCCTAACCATGGTCCATGGACTGGGTTCGAGGGTTAACCATGGTCCCCATCCCCCAAATATATGCAGTATAAAATTTAAATAGAACGCGTCATCCAATATAGCTAAGAACTATTGCTTGGTGTATTGGTAACGACACTATGTTATGAGCCTGGAGGTAGCATGTTCGAACCTTGTCGGTCCCTCTAGCCCTCACCCATAATTTTAATAGGCCCTCAAGAGGATACATGGTGGTCTCTAACTAGGCCATGTGTCACCTCCTCAATACGACCTGAATCGTGATGACACTTGTCATCTCCTCATTCACTGACAAATATCCAATGACTAGTCAACCTGCCAAATCATCCTGCACAGTCAGTGCCATGTCAGCAGTACGGACTACTGACTGGGCTGCCTAATTTTGAAAAATTTACTTGTTGGAGAAAACAGACAGAATGTGTTTCTAGGAGCATACGGTGTCTGTTTCATGCAAAAAAAGTTACAACATATTCAGGATGATGAGCACTACGCGGTCATTTAGGTTCCACACCATTTTGATGATTTTGATTTTTGAGCACCTGATCATTCCTCCCCACTGGAAGCCTTTTGGACCCCAAAATATCACTTTCAGTTGTCCAGCAAATGAGGGTACAATTCCCTCACCTTTTCTATCTCTATCGATTTGGCTTTCGAAGGATTGTTCCCTTGAGCCCCACTCAAAGATAGTTGACACTTCCTCTTTTCGATGTCCTTGTTCTTTGGTCAAGTATAGTGTCTTGCTGAAGCTCATCAAGGAATTCTGGAGAAAATTCTTCAATAGATGGAATTTGAACATTCTCTCCTTGATCTTCAATCAAAGGAGGCTCATACAACCTTAAATTCTCAACATTAAAAACAACATAAATTTTCATATGTGAAGGCAAATCCAACTTGAAGGCATTATTACCAATCTTTTCCAAAATTCTGAATGGACCATATCTAATTGGTTTTAGCTTTTTACCTTCTCCTTGGAGCCTCTCTTTTCTAATGTGAAGCCAAACTTCAACACCAACTTGGAACTTGTGATCTACACAATGCTGGTCCTATCTTGCTTTATACTTGCCTTGGCTCTTTTCAAGTAGTTCTTGAAATCTTTGGCATAACAATTGGATTATTTCAATGAACTTTCTTGCTTTGTTTATGTCACTATGACCATCAATAGAAACATATTTTCCAAAAATGAAATCCAAAGGAGATTTAGGCAAGTATCCCAAACATGCCTCAAATGGAGATGTTTGAGTTGAATATTTCTTTGCTTGGTTGTAAGCATGTTGAATATAGTGTAAATGTTCATCCTGCAACTTAGGATGCTTGTTGCAATACCCATGAAGAATATGTATCACTATTTTGTTCACCGCCTCTGTTTGACCATCTATTTGTCGATGAAAATTTGTACTCTTTTTCAATTTGACCATTAATCCCACAAGCTTAACCAAAAATACCCAACAAAGCGATAAGCTCGATCACTAACAATGGATGTGGGTAATCCAAAATGCACTCATACATTTTAAAAGAATAATTGAGTAGTTTGTTCAGCTCTAACTTGCTTTTTACATGGCATCAAAATACACATTTTGATGAACCTGTCCACAACTACATACTAATAATAATGACCTCTTTTTGGCAATGGTAAAGCTCCTAAAAAATCCATAAAACCACTCTCCCACAGTCGCGAAGGAACTGGAAGTGGTGTGTACAATCCTAACTTCCTATTGCTAGGCTTACTGACTACACATAATGAACATCCTTTAATAAAACGTGACACACTTTCAAGCATATGAGGCCAATAACAATATCTCTATAGATGTGCCACCATCTTACTTACACCAAAATGATGAGAAATAAGAAAAGTATGTGCCTCTCTTATGATGTTAACTCTTTCCCCTTGTGGAATACAAAGCTAGCTGTGGAAGGCCCCGAAAATCGGGTCAACAACAAGGGGGATACCTACCCAGTCCGGACCTTGGTTGGCAGCTCCTTATCCGTTTGGTATAGCGTGTCTGACTGGGGATATGGAACCAGTTTCCCAATTCAGTGTGTGTGTGAGAAAGATGGGTATTTATGTTCTAAATGGAATACTTCTATCCTAATTCTAATCTAATGCTATGCTGTTGTATTCTAATAAACAGAAAAAATATCAAAATTTATGCTAACTCGAGGTGTGATCTTTCTTCTATGCAATCTAGAAAGATTTCAAACAACAACCGATAATAAAGATCATTCAGTTATTATAAGAAAAGAATTCAATAAAGATGAACTACTTCGTATAAGAAGTTAGATGAAATAGTTGTGAAAACGTATCACATAAATGAGCTATTCATACACTAAGCACAAACAAATAATTATCACCGTACAAAAGTGCCAAATGATAACTCAGGCATCCATGTTGTAATATATAAACAACTGAAAACTGAATATCACTTTAACGCATAAGCAGAAATGGTTAATAGATAAAAGTACCATTTATAACTAGTCCTACTCATGAGCTTCAAGCGACAATTGATTTATCTCTCCTTGATTTAACATCCACTAAGAGTACAGAAGTGCAACATCAGTAGCAGATATCAAATGCAAATATCAAATAAACCCTA
>APFE031531464.1:0-27304 GCA_000404065.3 Pinus taeda
TTTTATTTTTATTTTTAAACAAGGAGGACAAGAACAGGACAATCACAAAAAAAACAACTAAAAGGAGAACCCTAGGAGGAATGAAAATGAAGCTTTACAGAGAAGGAACCGGAGAAAGGGAGAAAACCTGACAAGACTAAGAAGAAAGGGCAGGGATCCAGTAACGACTGATCTTCCAGCCATCATCCCTATTGAGATTGTTAGGCCTTTTCTCAATTTCAATCGCTTCCCTGAATTTACGGTGATGGAAATGAGCAATCTTGGTAAGGCCTCCTCAATACACACGTGATGCTTGGTCTTTTCTGCATGCTCTGCTAACGCTGAAGACTTGGTTCTCCCATGTCTTAGGTCAGCTGCATGTTCATTTATCCTTTGATGGATGGAGCAACCAGTCTCCCCTATATAGGGGGTCCCACAAGAACAGGGGATCAAATAGACACCCTTCATGTCCTCAGGGTCAATGGGATCTTTCACCGATCTTACGCCGAAAAATCTTATATATAAGAGAAATGATCTCTGATGGAGGGATGTAAAGACCGACTCTAACATATACAACAATGTGTTATTCTTGCTACCAAAATTACTAGAGCCAACAATATCATCCTCATCTTCATTAGAAAAAATTCTAAGACTCCACAGATGACCCCACAACATTTTGTTTGAGTAGAATTCACTCTTTAGAGTAGAGGAAACATGAAACGTCACGTTTCTTATTAAAATGTTGTTGGGTTGTGAAAGTCCCCACAAGATGAGGCTTGCTGGTGAAAAACTAGGCCCCCTAGGATGTGGCTTGTTGGTGAAAATTTGAGCACCCCAAATTCATATCTTGTCACATGAGTTCCTAGGAGGATTCATAACACACTATGGGTGGAATTCGACATTGGAAGGGATTAGCGCGAGTGTTATCATAATGGATTGCGCTTGAATGAAGGCATACGAGTATGACTTGGTCACGACAAAGGAGGTGGAGAAGGAAATCAGAAGGCGCATGATCTCATAATGAGATCTAAGACATTTATTAAGGTATTATAGACTCATGTGCATGGATATGCCTATGTTATTTTATGGAATGGATCGATAAGATTGCGAAATACACAGACAATGAAGCAGTAAAGAAGCATAATAGACTAACACACATAAACAAAGCAAATTTAATGAGTTCACCCAATACTCCTGGGCTACATCTCCTGGTCCAGCCTTCAGTGGTGACCTCTCTATTATGTCTTCAGAACAGAGTTTTACAATAGTGTGAGCTCAAATTGAGTCTCAACACACAACAGATACAACAACAAGAGTTTGCTTAAACCTCTCAAGTTTCTCTGAGTACACATACTCTCTCAATCACTCTTTGTCTCTGTCTTGACACTGCCTGCCATACTGCCTGCTCCGTTTTCTCTTTGTCTATGGCTTTAAAGCCAATCTGGGCTGCCTGTTCGTTTCTCCTCCTTGGCTTTCTGTCTCCCGACCTCTGTCCATTTGAATCCCTCTTCTAGCGTTACACAATCATTGCATAACGCATAAAGGGAAGGTGGCCACCTATTCTGCAACATAAGAGTGCCTCGGGCCTCTGGAACCCCTGAACTAGCCGCTTCCTGTTAACACAGAGAAATGCTTTCAAACTGTGAAAATCTTCCTAAATCACGATTCATCCAGACTTCAAAAGTCCTTAAATCCAGTCTATACTCATATTGGGTTCGCCTATGAGTCGCTATCGCAAGTCACTTCGGCCTTGTCCCTTTGTATTTTAAAAATACGTTAAGACTGTGAAAATAACGTAAAAATGGCTTATGACGGATTTGAAATAACATACAATAGCCTTAAGGAACCCTTTCAGGTCCGACTTATGGCATTGGCGCTTCATCCTTTGTATTTTATTTAATAAATGAAATACGCAAATACAAAGGAATTTGGTGTTTCCTGGACTTCAAAATATATATAATATGGTTCACAATGTTATCGGGTTCGGTCAATTGTATCACACACACACACACACACACAGATATATGTGTATGTATACCCCGCTCCTATATGAAGCTTCGATGTGATATTGCGACGCGATTGATCGCAATCGCATATTGCGATAACCCTGGTCCTATCTATTGTGGTTGTCGATTGCGATAACGCCAGTCCGATCTATTGTGGTTGCCAATTGTGATGTTGCAACGCAACATGGGCCATTGATCTGCGCGCTTGATTGACGGTCCTCGTTGACTCTGCTGATGGCCATCGCAACTCATATATGATATGCACCGATATCCTCCGTTTGCCTGTGCCAATTGCGATTTGCCGATCAAATCTACACTGTTGATCAACCAAATCTGACGGTTGTTGTGCATTCACTGTTGCCACCGCTGATAGCTCTGTTTTTTATGTTTTTAATGCATTTTTGCCTCTCGATATTGTTTTTCCGCCATTTTAAAGGTTCTTCCCATGCGTTTGTTTTGATCTTTGGCATGCTTTTAGGAGATTTCAAAGACTTTAGAGAGTGTTTTGGATCCATTTTGGATCATGCCTTCCCACTGAAAAAGGATTTTGGACCACCAAAAGTTGTTTTCAAGCATCGATCAAGTGAGGATACAACTCCCTCACTTGCCCAATCTCTATCCATTTTGCACTGCTGGGTTTTGAACCTCTGAGTCCAATTCTTGGGTACTCAACATCCCCTCTGTGCGTGGTTCTTACCTTTATGTCCAGAACTGTATCTTCCTGCAACTCATTGAGATATTTAGGCAACAGACCATCAATAGAAGGAAATTGACTTTGCTCTTCGGGATCTTCAATTAATGAAGGTTCAAACAGTCTTAAATTTTCTGCATTTACCACTGAATAGATGTGCATGTAGGCTAGAAAATCAAGGCGAAAATCATTCTCACCAATTTTCTCAAGTATCTTGAAAGGCCCATACCTTATTGGCTTCAACTTCTTTCCTTCACCTTGCATTCTGTCTTTGTTGATATACAGCCAGACTTGATCACCAACTTGGAAGCTATGCTCCATTCGATGCTTATCATGCCTTGCCTTGTACTTGGCTTGGATCTTTTCCAGCTGTTCCTGCACTGCGTGGTGAATTTCTTGGATATGTTCAATGAACTTAGTTGCTTTGTCCACATCACTGTGTCCGTCAACTACTATGTCTTTACTAAAGACAAAATCCAAGGGAGACCTTGGTATGAAACCAAAACAAGTCTCAAAAGGAGATCTTTGTGTAGAAGAATGCTTAGCATGGTTGTAAGCATGTTGCACACAACATAAATGTTCATCCCAAAGCTTGGGATGCTTGCTGCAATAACCCTTGAGCAACTGGATCACTGTCCTGTTGACTACCTCTGTTTCGCCATCTATTTTTGGATGAAAGGCTGTGCTTTTCTTCAGTCTGGTGTCCATCAATTCCCACAGACTTGACCAAAACTTCCCAACAAATCGGGAATCTCGATCAGATACTATGGAAGTGGGTAACCCAAAATGCACCCAGACATGCTAAAAGAACAATTTTGTTGTTTGTTTAGCTGTAATTTGTTTGTTACAAGGTATTAAAATACACATTTTGTTGAACCTATCCACAAAAACTTACAAATAGTCGTGACCTTTTCTAGATTTTGGCAATCCCCTAACAAAATCCATGGAAACACTTTCCCAAGGATGAGAAGGAACTGGAAGTGGAGTGTACAAGCCTAGTTTTCTATTGTTGGGCTTGCTTTTAACACACATGGTACACCTTTTAATATATCTAGAAACTATTTCATGCATTTTTGGCCAATAGCAGAATATTTGCAGATGTGCAACTGTTTTACTTACACCAAAATGACATAATATCAGAGAAGTATGTGCTTCCCTAATTATGTTAACTCTTTCAGTTTGTGGAATGCATAGCTTTCCCAAATGATACAAGAGTTGGTCCTTAGCATGATAATCCAATTCTTCTACTTGTTTTCCATGACTTAAAGTTGCATATACATCTTTAAAATCTATATCTTGAGCATACTGTTCAATGTAGCTTTCATGCATTACTGAGTTATGCTTAAGTATAGTTGATGCATTTATAATTGGTCTAGACAACATATCTGCAACTTCATTGTGTATGCCTTTCTTATATATGATGACTAGATGAAACTGTTGTAGGAAGCCCATCCACCTATAGTGTCTTGATTGCTGCAATTTAGTTTGTGAGTGCAAATATTGAAGTGGCTGATGATTAGTATGTACAACTGTTTCTTTTCCCATTAAGTAATGTTTCCACTTTTTTACACTCTGTACTAATGCATACAATTCTTTATCATAGGTGGGATAATTAACTACTGCAGAATTAAATGTCTTAGAATGGTAGCATATGGGTTTACCATGTTGCATCAACACTGCTCCCATGGCATAGTCACTGGCATATGTTTCGATCTCAAATGGTATTTGAAGGTCTGGCAATGCTAGTACTGGTGCTATACTAATTTTTTCTTTCAAGGTGTCGAAGGTTTTTGTTGTTTGCCTCCCCACTAAAACAGCTTGTTCAATCCTTGTATACTTGTAGCTGTGATTGTTGTTTCATCACTTGAGTTTGACCCCAAATATTTCTGTATAGAAGCAACAGTGTTCTTTTTCTTGCCATCGAACTTCTTGGGTTTAAGCTCCGGATGCAAAGACCAACAATGTTCATCATCATGTCCATCCTTCTTGCAGTGAGTGCATGGAGGTTTGGCTTTCTGTACAGAATTTGCCTTCCTCTCTTTCCATTTCTGCTTCCTCTTTTCCTTGTTTTTGCTTGCAGTGGGTTTTGATGATCCCCCAATCTCCGGGTACACATTCTTGCCTCTAGCCTCTAGATTTGTAGCTTGAACAGATACTTCATCTATGCTAGTAGGGTTAAACATGAGAATGGTGTGCCTCAAATAACTATGCAGACCACCTATATACTTCAGCAAAGTTTCAGGTGAGTCTAAAGAAATGCCTAGAATCAAAACTCTTTTTCTAAATTCTTGGGTATAACTTTGTACACTTTGCCCTTTTAATTGGCGAAGAGTTTGCCAACTCATCATAGCTTGCTACATATAAGATAGTGGATAGAACTGTTTTTTAATAGTAGAAACAAATTCACTCCAGACAGAAAGAATTTTACCGTGCTTCTTCAAATCAGCTTGTGTCCCGCCTTCCCACCATACCAAGGCAGTTCCTCCAAGGTGTAGGCTGGCCAGTTGGATTTTACTCCTATCTGAATCAATATTCTGCACCCTGCAATAGACATCAATTTGTCTAATCCAGTTATCTAGCTTTTATGTATTTAATTCTCCATCATATATGGGCAAATCAAATTTAACATCTAACTTAATCAAAGATGTTTTCTTGTTTTTATTTTCAGGGCTATCAGGAGGTGTGGATAGAGGAGCCTCTTTTCCTTTCCCTTTGCCTTCAGAATGGCCATCTAGAAGAGATTCCTCTGTTCCTTTGTCTTGTTTGGAGGTTGAAGAATCTTCACTTCTACCTTTCTTAAATTCTCGATACATCTCTTCTACCATGGCTCTTATGGTCATGAAACTGTCAATGAACTGAGAGTCCGATTCCAAGGGATTTTCTTCAGCCATTTTCCTCCTAGGATAGACTCTTCCTATTTCTGGGTTAGCTTCAACCAGTTCTCCTTCTCCTAATTTGAGTTTTGACCTAGTTATCATTCACCAGCACAAGCTTGTCTAACCTTAGCAGCCTAAAGCTCTGATACCACTTGATCTAATAATGAGATTTAAGACATTTATTAAGGTATTACAGACTCATGTGCATGGATGTGCCTATGCTATTTTATGCAATGGATCGATGAGATTGCGAAATACACAGACAATGAAGCAGTAAATAAGCATAATAGACTAACACACATAAACACAACAAATTTAATAAGGATTTCACCCAATACTCCTGGGGTACGTCTCCTGGTCCAGCCTTCAGCGGTGACCTCTCTATTATGTCTTTAGAACAGAGTTTTACAACAATGTGAGCTCAACTTGAGTCTCAACACATAACAGATACAACATCAAGAGTTTGCTTGAACCTCTCAAGTTTCTCTGAGTACACAGACTCTCTCAGTCACTCTTTGTCTCTGTCTTGGCACTGCCTGCCATACTGCTTGCTCCGTTTTCTCTCTATCTGTGGCTTTAAAGCCAATCTGGGCTACTTGTTCATTTCTCCTCCTCGGCTTTTTGTCTCCCGGCCTCTGTCTGTTCGAATCCCTCTTCTAGCATTACACAACCATTGTATAATGCATAAAGGGGAGGTGGCCACCTATTCTGCAATGTAAGAGTGCCTCGGGCCTCTGGAACGCCTGAAGCAGCTGCTTCCTATTAACACAAAGAAATGCTTTCAAACTGTGAAAATCCGCCTAAATATCGGTTCATGCGAACTTCAAAAGTCCTTAAATCCAGTCTATATTCATATTGGGTCCACCTATGAGTCTCTATCGCAAGTCACTTCAGCCTTATCCCTTGGTATTTTAATAATACGCTAAAACTGCAAAAATAACATAAAAATGGCTTATGACGGATTTGAAATAAAATACAATAGCCTTAAGGAACCCTTTTGGGTCTAACTTATCGCATCAGCGCTTCATCCTCTGTATTTTGTTTAATAAACGAAATACGAAAATACAAAGCAATTTGGTGTTTCCCGAACTTCAAAATATATATAATATGGTTTATAATGTTATTAGGTCCGGTCAATCATATCGCGCGCACGCGCACACACACACACACACACACACACACACACACACACATATATGTATGTATATCCCGCTCCTCTGTGAAGCTCCGATGCGATCGCATATCGCGATAACCCTGTTCAATCTATTGTGGTTGCCGATTGCGATAACCCGGTCCAATCTATTATGGTTGCCGATTGCGATGTTGTGACGCAACATGCGTCGTCGATCTATGCACTTGATCGACAGTCCTTGTTGACTCCGCTGATCGCCATCGCAAGTCATATATGATATGCGACGATATCCTTCGTCTTGTTGTGCTGATTGCGATTTGCTAATCAGATGTGCACCATTGATCGGCCAGATCTGACAGCTGTTGTGCATTCACTGTTGCCACTGCCGATAGCTCTGTTTTTGATGTTTTCTATGTATTTTTGCCTCCCAATAGTGTTTTTCCGCCATTCTAAGGGTTCTTCCCATGCATTTGTTTTGATCTTTGGCATGATTTTAAGGGACTTCGAAGACTTTAGAGAGTGTTTTGGATCCATTTTGGATGAATGGAAGAGGTAGACATGTGTTATTTTTTTATTTGAAAGAGGTGGACGAAAATAAGCTCTTGTGATTGGCCGAAGTTGCCCAGCAAATCCCCGTAGAGGAACGCCTATCAACATAATAAAGCATTATGTGTGAAGATGTTCGATGTTTAAACCCTCGATTCACATGTGTGTGTCAAAGAGAGAGAGAGACACACACACATATATGAAAATTACAAATGACATCTTATGTTAATGTTCATGTTGAGTATAGTTTTGATTAAAATTAAAATTTTATAGTTTATAATGTTTATATTATTTATAATTACAAATATTTTCAATGATAAAATTATTATTGACCATATTGGAAAGAAAATGGCACGTGTGCATATATAAATTGCAAAATATCACGTGGTAAACTTGCCATGTTGTCATTTCAAAGATCCGTGTAGAATTTATATTTTCCATTGATTTTTTATAGATATATATGACTTTAAAAATGCATTTGACACGATCCCTAGAGATAAGTTGTGGCGTAGAGTGGAAGAACTTGAAATTCCTTTGCATGATAGAGCTATTGTCCATAAGCTCTATAAAGAGTTGAAAGTCAAAATTAGAACTTTAGTAGGAATTTCAAAATGCTTTAGAAGTGACATTGGATTCAAGCAAGGCTACCCTTTATCCCCTACTCTTTTTGATTTATATTTGATAAACTAGAAGAGTGGTTAAATTTGCAAGGTGGCGATAGTGTTCGATTAAGGGAGTTTGTGATAAAGCTTCTTTCGTATGTTGATGACCTTGTATTGATTGCGAAATTGTCCCATGGACTGTCAATGCGCCTAAATCCCCTTGATCATTTTTGCAGAGCAGTGGGGATGCAAGTCTATACTAACAAGACCAAAATAATGATTTTATTTATTAAAAGGAAGCCGAGTCAACACGCATTCGTCTTTGAGGGTAACATTCTTGAAGAAGTAAATGAGTACAAGTACCTTAGGATTGATTTCAACAACAAGCTTAATTGGGAGGACTATAGAAAGAAGAGAATTTTAGGAGGGTGGAAAGCATTATATGCTCTTCAAAATAGATGTAGAGAGATGAAGTTATGAGATTGGAAAACGACTAAAGTACTTTTTGGACTCCTAGTTTATCTAGTGATATTATATGGGTGTGAATTATGGGCTAGGAGTACCCCTGTCTTAAAAGGTAAACAAATTGAGAAAATCCAAAAACGTTTGATCATGAGCAAGTTCAAAATAAAAAGTTTGGTTCCTTATGAGATAATGTTGAGTGAAACATGAGCATCTCCCAACGAATCAATTGCTATGGCGCGCCTTATAAGATATCTAAAAAGAATAGAGAAACTGGGAGTAGGTAGATGACCTACAATTATCTTCAATAAAGGCATGAGTGAAAGAAAGAAAACAAGGATGAGCCAAAACAACAAATGGATGCAAAAATGGGATATCTACCTCGATGCTTGCCCCTCAAATAGCAAGAGTTAAAGAATTTTGTTATGGAGAAGTTTTGTAAGCATAAATGGGGAAAAGAGTTGGGCAGAAAGAAGAAGTACTATGTTGAGGAATTCAACCCCACTTGTGATCTCCAACAAAAAGAGTACATTGGAGCTAGCATTCATGGAAAGCAAAGATTCTTATTACTCAATTAAGAACTAACTCGAATCAACTTCGGTGTGAAATGGGACGGTGGAAAAGACCTAAAGAAACTTGGGAAGAATGGGGGTGTACTTTTTGCACTTCTGGGGCAATGGAATAAGAAAAACATTTCATTTTGGAATGTGATGCTTTCAAAGACATTGGGGATAGTTATGGAAATATGTTAGCATTGGTCCCTTGGCATTGTCTTTTCAGCGAGGAGACTGTTAGAAGGTTGGCCAACTCATCATCAATTTGAATAAGAAAAAGACTAAATTGCAAAATGCGAAAAACAAGGAGGTTGGGGTCCCATAAACTATTTTTAGTGTCGTGGACGTTAAAATATCATTCATTAATTCATAATAAGAGGCGTAGTATTCAAATGTTTTAGATCGTATCTAAAAAGAATAATAATGGGAAGTGTATATTTTTAGAGGATTTTTATATTATTATTTATTATTATATTTACTAACTATTCATTGAGGGATAATGATTCACTGGTAAGGTTTTATTACAACTATGCCAATAAAATAATAAAATAAGGTGAAATAAAGAAAATGACCGGAGATTCATTTGTTTTGGTTAAATTTATTATTTATAAATAATAATTTAATGAGTATTTTTTTTTTTTAATTAAATTGTTGAATTTTCATCTTCAAAAATGTTTTAGAACTTTTATGACCTGATGAATGATAGGTAGAAACACTCTGACCCCTTGGAACGCTGAATCTTGTTAGATTTTATTAGAAATAATAATTAGAAATGATATTTTTTTAGTTGTGTTTTTTATACGGTTGGTGAATGTTTTGATTATAATATTAAAGGTTTGATTTATTAAATTTTAGTTTTACTAATAGTAATTTAATATGGTGATTTTTTTTTTTTGGGGTAGAAAAGCTCTTGACCCTTTGGAATGTTTAATGTTAGTTTTTATTGAGAAGTAATGATTATAAATGATATGTTTTTAGTTGTGTTTTTTATATAGTTGGTGAATGTTTTGATTATAATATTAAAGGTTTGATTTATTAAATTTTATTTGTAGGAATAATAATATTTAACATGGTGAAGTTTTTTTTAGTTTTAAGTTGTTGAATTTTTATCATTAAAGTGTTTTAATTTTTTACAAAATGTTGAATTATTAAAAAAGTGGGTTTGTTTTTTATTCAGTGTTTTTGATGTTTGGTGAATGCTTTGATTATCACATTAGATTTTATTTTTTTAAATATATAGTGCCATGGGTAGAAATTTTTTTTATCCATGAAGGGAGGGGGTAATACGAATAAGAAGAAATAAATATAAAATGATATTGTTTTCATTAGTCCTGGTTTTTTTTTTCAGGTTTGGTGAATGTTTTGACTTAAGATTAGTTTTTTAAGAAGTAATTACTATTAAATTATAATTATTATTTATTTAACATAACTGTTTTAATGTTAATTAATGTTTTAATTATAAAAAGATTTCTTTTTCAAAGTTATAAGAAGAAATATTTTTATTTTTACTTTTTAATTAAGACCATATAATTAATATAAAATAGATAGATGCTAGTGATGATTTGTTATGTTAGTAATGTTTTGATTATAAAATATTGATGATTTGTTTGAAATTTAATATTAATTTTTACTTATTAAATAAATAAGTATTTATTTAAATTATTTTTATAAAGTTAAATTTATTATTTAATTAAAAAAATACAAATAATTAAATTAATGATTATTTTGGAATTTTAAAGTTTAAAATAAAAAATAAATATTGATGATGTGTAGAAATTTGATAGAATTGTAATTGCTAAAAAAATTTAATTTAAAATCAAGAGACAAATTTTACTCTACATATTCGTGGAATGAAATTCACAATTTAGAACAACATGCAATAAGAAAAATCACAAACACACAATGATTTCTAGGGAAACACAATTGTGAAAAACCCCTCAAGCCTATTTGTATTAATCTAATGAATAGAGAATCTATTACAATTGCTAGCTCCAACTCTGAGCTCAACTTGCAAAAGAATAATTGTTCTTAATTATGTTCAATGAAGAACTCTAGCCAATACTTAGCCAAATATCATCTCACCTAGCCTAATATTTCCTTGTGCAAATCCTGATGAAATTATCCCCTATTATTTAGGAATTTCCTCCAAATTGATTGCAAAATTCCCAAGGATAGATCACTAGACTCACGCAACACCTGTACACTCAAACTAGTCTACAACTGATGTTACGCTACCTTGTCATCTCCACTTCAGTTGAGGAACTCAAATTCCTTGCATGCACTAGTTATTTTGGGTTGATTGATCAGTTAACTAACATTTCTTTGAGTTAGACTGTTGTCCCACTGCACAACTGACCTTCAACTGACTCTAACAATAGTTAGAGGTCAAATAACTGAATACAACTAAAAATAATTGAATTGGATTACTAAAATTTAGCAATCACACATGCATAACTGAACTCCAAAACCTCTATCTCGATTTTATTGAGCTAACTAAGTGACAACAACCATGTCACACTAGTTAATTGCCTCCAAGTTGTCTTGTTGATGTGTCAATTTACTCAATTTGTCTAAGGCTAAAGTCAAATTGAGCCTTTCCTACAACATTTTTTCAATGCTCCCTCTTAGCAAGAAATGGATTTTCCACCACCCTATCCTGCACCTGTGGAATTCGAATTTACCTCTTGACAATGGATTTGTCAAGATGTCAACATCTTGCTCCTCATTTGGAATGTATTGTAGCAACATAATTCTCCTCTTCACACAGCCCCACAAATGATGATACCAGATATCAATGTGCTTGGATCTATCATGAAATACTGGATTCTCAGAGAGCTTAATGCAACTCTAATGATCACAATATATCACTGTCAAATTCATCTCCTGAATTAATAGTCCCAAAATTATTTTCCTCATCCATATTGCTTCACATGTTACTTGACTTGCACCCATGTATTCAACCTCTATTGAGTTGAGCGCCATAGACCTCTATTTCCTGTTCTACGAGAAAATAACTGCGCACCCAACACTGACGATAGCACCTGATGTTCTTTTTCCCGTTGGATGAACTCCTTGCCCAATCTACATCGGTGAAGCCTTGTAGCTTCACTCCCTCTATCCGTCTGTACCATAATCCATACTCAAGGTACCGTAGCACATGCTTTGCTACCTTACAATACATCTCGGTAGGCCTTGCCATAGCTTCACTCAACTAGTTTACTACATAGCACATGTTGGATCTTGTGCTCACCAGATACATCAAAGAACCCACAAGCTGCTTGTAAATGGTAGCATCAACCTCTTCACCAAAAGTGGCATTTTATTTCCTCTAGTTTGTAGCTAGAGGTGTGTCCATGGGCTTACAATTCTCCATGTGAAATCTCTAAAGTATATTGGTAGCATTCTTTCCTTGAGACTGTTATCACTCAAGTTGTTACCTAAGAAAGTTGTAAGAAAGGGCATACGACTGAGGTAACCACAGACCAATCTTTTAGACACAGATTCTAGCCAATCTGCATCCAGAGAGGGTTCTCTCTTTATGATTTAACTTTGTTTTGAAAGATGTTAGGCTAGTTATGATGTTCAGGAGTTTTGTTTGATCGTTGGATGGTGAGATTCAGTAAAACAGATGTATAAATCTGAGAAGTTCATTCCATTGGGCTAATGGAGTCTATGAAGATGGATTGCTGGATGTGGTTTCATAATAGAGGATGGCACTACAGAGCAAGGTAATCAAACATGAAACAACTTTAAAGGCTGAAATCAGATGGAATGGACTCTAATGGATGAAGGGAAATTAAGAATCCTTCATCATATAGACAGAGGGAAAGTGAATGATTACTACTAAGAAGCAGTTAAGAATTCCTTAGCAAATAATCAAAATGATAGAATAAAGGGAAACAAGAGCAATTAAGAATTCACTGTTTATACTTAATTCTGAAGAAAACACAGAGCATAACAAAGACTGAAAACAAAGTGCAGTTAAACAAATTCTGACTTAATCTTTCTCTTTATTATTCAGACCATGAAACATAAATGACATAATAGACAAGAAAACTATAAAACAGGAGATATAAGGGTACTCATTGATCCATAGTTTGATTCAATAATTCTGTAACAAGTCTCCTGCTATCAATTCCGCATCCAGTAAGTCCAACAACAGTTGATTCCAAAAAGCTTTTTATTCCCAAAATTTCAGTATTACAACAAAGTCTAAGAATGGTTCACCAACCCCAAATACTTCGTTTAAGGGGGTATTTATACAAAATATCTCACAAAATATCACATAAAATATCTCACAAAGATAATATCTAGTGATGATTCATCGATTTTACAAAGGATAGAGATACGTAGTCTCGAAAACAGAAAAGAAATACATGATACTGTGTTGGAAGCTTCGTCTTTGTTAGATGTGCTGGAGGTAGGCTCTGTAAGTTGATTTACACCTGTCTTTCACTGAAAGTCTGCGTTGTCTGCTTCCTTTGGTCGGATGTCTTCAATACGCCTTGATCCGTCTGACCTTTATTCTTTTTTGTTCTCCGCATTATGGTAGATGACCCAAAATCTCACTTTACCAAAAATACCAAAGATAAGTTCATAAGATTCCTAACATATCTTGCCACCACTCTGGTTCTGGTAGTTTATGTCTTTGCAATTTTCTTAAAGTCTCGTCAGTCTCTGTGTACCTGAAGAAATTAGGTGGGATGGTGAACAAATGTTTCACCTCATGCTCAATGTAAAATAAATTCTCCAAATTGTCATAAAGGGCCTGGCCAAATGGGAGCGCCCTCTCTGCTGAAGTACTTGATGATGCATTAACTTGATCAGCAACATGTTTGTTCAACTTGTGCGTGTACTCTACATGTCTCATCAGGCATTCATTACTTCCCAACGGACTTGGCAAACCTTTTTTCTGCAAAACTGCAAACCTTTCTGTGAAAGAATCAATCTCCACCTGCATGTCCTGGCATCTCCTTTCCAAATTTTGCATCAGAGTTCTCATGGTTAGAACTTTCTTAATATGCAAAATGGTGCCTGTCCTATCTCTGATTTGCAGTGCCTCCAGTTCTTCACTGGTCTTGGTGTTCAAAAAATGTATTAGCCTGTTAGCTTGTTCAGGCATCTGCCCCAATAAAGTTCTTGTCTTTTGAATCTCCACTTGGGCCACTGCTATCAAGTCAATCTGTTCATGAATAACTTGAATAGATCTCCACACAGTACTAAGGGACTGGTTGATGTTGGCCCACAAAATGCCCTTGATTTCTCCCAGGGGTTTATCCAAAGAGAGATCCTTTTCCAATGCTCTCACCTTGTTCTCTAATGCTTTAACCTCTCGTGTTCTTTCTGCCACAGTCATCTTGGATTTGTCATAACTTATATCTAATTTTTCCAATTGTTCCTTGACCAATTTCAATTCAGATACTTGGAGTTTTAATTCCTCCATGGCTTTTATTAATTCCTCTGTGGTCATGGTAGTGCTGTTGCCTGGTGCTGTTGTTGTTGCTGTTGCTGATGTACCTGTAGTTGTTTCTGCTGTGGCTGTTGGAACAGTGGGAGGAAGTGCTATTACAACTGTGGAAGGGGAAAATGTGACTGCAGGAATTACTTCAGGTGGCTAGGAGGTTGACTCTCCCTGCTTTTCTTTTAGTGCTATCTCCAACACCTGCTCAGTATTAGTTAACCTTTCATTGAGCTTCATGAGCAATTCCATCATGTCCTATTCTGACTGCTGCTGTACAACTTCCGCTGTCTGTGGATGCATGGTGGGAGGCAATTTCAGTTGTTTTCTTAAGGCAGCAATATCTTCCTCTTTCTTCTTCATCAGTGCCTTTATGCCTTTTGCATCTTTTGGATCATGTCCCAGCTCAATAATAATCTCCTCCAGAGATTTTGTCCTATTGTCCTTAGCAAGAGAAGAGGCTTTCTCCAAATCTAGCCGAGCAGAGGTGTTCTCTAAGGAGTTTTGCAATTTATGAGCTAACATAGCTTTATCAGCTAATGTGGAGTAGACCATCTCTCCAGTCTGTTTGTGCAGCTCAATCTGGTCCATAGGATGAATGTCCTTAGCCATGACCTCCAGATTTGTCCTAATGTAGTCAGCTGCTGATTGTGGTTACTGTACTTTGGGCTTAAAATAACTCATGATCATCTTGCTCTCCTTGATGTCATAGGCAGACATCAATCTTTGTTGGTTTGTGGGGGGCATCTTAAGATACTAATTGTAAAGTTGAACTCTTAGTGGGTCGTTTCTGGCCTTGATCTCCGTGAATGTCCTTTTGATGTCGGAGGCCTGTTTTCTTTGTGGCCTAGTAGATGAAACTTCCACACTATGTTGCCTCTCTAGCTCTTGCCGGTGTGAGCTAGTTGATGTGTCCACCACTAGGGAAGTCTGCTAGTTGACTACCCTTTCGACTCTTAGAATTTCCATTGTTTCTTCAAAGATTTCCTCTTCAGAGTGAGGATTTAATCTTTGCCTCTTTACACCCGGTTGCTTTGCAGGTCCACTCATGGGTGTGGGGTCTTTCCTGTCTCTCTTTTTTCCTTTTCCCTCATTTAGAGGAGTCTGTAATGCAGTAACCTCTGCTGCTTTGGTTTGGACTGGAGGAATTTTCTCTTGCTGATCTGTCATTGCTGGTTGTCTGTTTTTTCCACTTCTTTGCCCTTAGAGATCCCTGTACCTGGTGTGCTGGCTTCTTGTACAGGCTGCTGAGAAGTTCCAGCAGAGGATGCACCAACTTTTGTTTGTTGAAGTAGATTGAAGGATACCTGTCCAAAAGAGTCAAGTCAAGAGTTTTTTCAAGGTCTTTCATAGCTTTTTCCATTTTCTCTTGCTCAGTAATTTGTTCTACTAATGTGCCCTGTACCCAGTCAACTTGATTAGCATACTATTCAAATTCAGGGATTTTATGTTGTACATAAGCTGACAGCCTGTTTCTTACTTTTCTGTCACTTATAAAGCTAGCTGGGTCATAAGGCACCCACCAAAAACTTTTCTTCAATTTAAGTTGTTCCCCTAATATCTTATGAGCATCTTCCCATGCATCCCTAGAATTGATGACATAAGGGCCTAACTGGTTTTTTATTCTCAGCTGGGCCTTCTTCTTTAAAATACAAAAGTGGGTCAGATCTGCATTGATAAGTTGCCTGAAATACTCCAGTGCAAATAGTCTCATAGGCACATATTTGGGCAGCTTGTAAGGGCACAATTCATAGCCATATATTCTTATCTTAGTGTGATTCTGGTACAAGTACCAGTCACCTATCTTGTACTGTCTGGAAAGCTGTAAAATCTTCTTTATATCAGTAGAGAGCCTAGGAGGAGGAGCTCCTATCAATAGAGTGGTGGTTGGATATACATACAAGTCAATGAACTCACAATAGGTATAAGGGGATTCATGGACATTGTGGAAGACTGAGGTCCAAAAGATCACAGACCTCCGCTCTCCTTTGGAATCCAATTTCCTGATGGGAAATGGAAAACTGTCTGGCTGATAATATAGCAGAAGGTGGTGGATGAATGAAGTGTACTTGAAGACTCATTCTCTGTCTAGATTTATGAATTGCTCATTGATTCTGTTGGCAATAAAGGTGGCATAGTCATACTTGACAGCAGGGGGCTATCCTGGAGTAAACATTGACAGCAGAACTAAGGTGGTCTAATCAACAAACTCACTGGTTTTGAATCCAAAGATGAAGGATATCATGTCAATTATGAGTCTTCCTATTTCAGTGAACCAGACATGCACATATGGGGGTGGGCCTTGGGGTTGGCAATCTAGTCTCATGAACATTTGGGCAATGCGGGTTATTTTTGAATCGGGCAATTTAGAACCTTGCTCAAGCAAGAATCCCATGAAAAGAGGAGCCAGAGGCTGAGTGGGATGGAGGTGTAACATCTCATTGATAGATTCAGCAGTTATGTAAAAAAGGATAGTTTGGTATGGGGTTATTACTGCTTTACTGACAGGGTCATAGTTGGCACAACAGTGGTGAATAATATCTGGGAAAACATTGACTGAGGGAAGGTAATACCTAGGAATATTGGATTCCCATATTCCATAAAAGTTAGAGTTACTGAGATGACTGTTTCTAACTCTGCAAAATGCCTGGAGGTGGTTCATGTCACCAGATAAATCTTTAATTTGAAAATCTCTGTCAGCCAAGGGTAACCAGTCCTGGTCCTTATGAGGTGCATTGAGGGGCATGACATTCAAGGCTACGGGAGCTTCCATGTGTGGTTCTTGTGTTTTCAAACTGGAAGTAAGGCTTTTGTGGAAAAAATGAGCAAGACAGCGGTTGTGGGTGTATTGATATGAGAACTACGGATTGTGTTCACTAGAATTTGGCCTTTTTGGGTAAAATGTTCTAGAGGAAAAACACAATTATGGGTTCGGGAAGCAAATTGGGTAAATACCTATTTTTCCAAAGACGAACAGTGCAATTGCAGGTTGCAGGATGAGCAGTCGTGCACGATACTCGAATTTGTTGGTCGGGTGGCGGACTGGACGTTCGAGTAATCAACCAGACGTAATTTGCATGAACATAGTGCGTAGAGGAAAATGGGTGAAAAAGACATTTTACCGTGTTTTTAACAAAATTTTGGCTTTGGCGGGGCTTTTTTTCATTTATTGCATGGCTGACATCATTGGGATGTGACGTCTTGTCGTGACGCGGAGGGGTGGTAAGTGGTTTTCCCCCGCACCACTTTTGGGCTTGGGTGGTATCGGGCAGGGAGGCAGTGATCATATCGGGCAGTCGACGCGTGGCGTCTGTACGGGGAAAATACCGCTGGCTCCCCGGTAGTTAAATGTCGGATGATGGGGGGGGGGGGGGTTCGCGATATGATCGTGGGCCGTTGGTTGAGCGGGCCCCGATCGGACGATTGACGCTCAGAGGAGATGGCAGAGGGTTAAGGAGCGGGCCCGAGTTTAATAAATGTTAAATTAATCGCACCGGGCGCGATTTCATTGGTCCGCGGACTTTGGTTATAATTAACCCAGGTGGTTAATTATTCCACGGTTTGTGCTCAGAGGTTTTTAATGAATTCCAGATGAACCATTAAACCCTCGTTTATACAGTGCTATGGTTATAGCTAACTGGGAGGTGGGATATTAATAGCAGGGGATTATATTATCTATGGTACGGGATATGGGGATTGTTTTCAAGGGAATTATATAATACAAATTAGTGTTAATATGACAAATAAATGAAAGTAAGCGCTAAGTTTAAATGTTTTTATGGAATTTTTACATAAAAACTCAGGCCAAGGGAAGAAAGGGGGTCCAAACAAGAAAGATGGCTAATTTCCTAAGTAAAATGGGAATTCACTTAGGCAATGATGAAATGGAATGAGTGGCTCTTTAAAGATATTAAGCAGATCTTAACATCCCCGAGGAAATTAGTAAATGATCTGGGAAAAGACATGAAGGGAAATTAGTTATGAAATCAACCTCACTTGAGATGCATCAAAATGTCTATCATGCAATTTTGATTGAGAAAAGATTAACACCTTTTGGGAACAAAATCAATCACGAGAGTGCTTCTACAACACCACTCTACCTACCCAACCTGCTTTGCCTAACATTTTTTCTTCTTTTCTTTGGGTGTACTTAGACTGGCAAACCCTCATCATCTTCTTTTCTTTTGATTGCAATTCTATCTAGATCTACCCTTATAACATCCAAGGGCTCAGGTTTAACAGTTGAGTTCCTTTGATTCTCTACCTATCTACTTATTTGCCAAGTTTGAACAGTTTGCATAGATGTTATTCTCTATCTCTAAAACAAGTAAATTGAAACCATGAACTAGCCAAGATTTAGCTGTTTTTCCATTCATCAATGGTGGCACAAGTCAACAAACTGCACACCATCAAATCTTTGCAAAAATGGAGTAGTAGTGGCATTTTGGATTTGCACACTTTCCTGGTCTATTGTTTGGGGTTCATTTCTTTCACTTTTTTGACCATTTCATTCTTTTTTCCCTTTGATTTTTCTTTTAGGGCATACCCTCTTTACATTTTTTAATTTTTGATTTTTGTCAATATGAAAAACCTTTGCAACCAGACAAAGGTATAAACATATTAGAGACCTCATCAATGCCAATCATGAAACACGACACCTATTTCTATAGGAACCTAACAGTGGCTCCACTTGGGGATGGTTTTCCCTGGTGGAAAAGTCAAGAACAACAGGTCAGATAGCCTTCTCCATAGCTTTGACCGTGCTCTGAAATCCATTTTTGCTGGTTGCTTTATTAAATGTATGACAGTTGAACTTAATGAAGCTCAGGGCCTTCTCTTCAGGCTTCAACTTCAACAAGTTACCATTCAATCCAAGTTGGGACATTATCAAATATAAAGTATGTACATGCTAAAACAAAATATATCAGACAGCTGGATTAAAGTAGTGCTTGAGCATCCGACCACTGACTGGCCCTTCCTCAGCTTCCGTGCCATCCAAATTCCTCAAAAAATATGTATTATTCCCTTGCAAGGCCTGGATAATATAAGGTCCCTTCCATAGGAAGTCAAACTTCCCATGCTTTCCTTTATCTTCTCTCCTAGAATCCCACTTTAAAACTTTGTCTCCCATGTAGAAATCTTCTGCCTTAGTCCTTTTGTAAAATATTTTTTTGAGTTTTTCTTGTAGCACCTCGGATCTTTGATATACTTCCTCTCTGGTCTACTGCAAATGAATGGTCTGATTTATTCTTCTCTGGATATCATTGGGTTCTGCCTGAGTTTCTTGTAGTAATTTCATTACAGGGACCCCCAAGGATGAAGGAAATATAGCCTCCATGCCATAAACCAACTCATAGGGGCTTGTTCCAATGGATCTCTTTGTAGTTAATCTGTCTGCCCATAGTGAATTTGTGAGTTTCTTGTGCCAATTTTTCTTGTTTTCTTCCAACATCTTCTTAATAATGTTGATCAGGCTTTTATTGGAAGATTCAGCTAGACCATTACCTTGAGGGTAATAGGCTGTGGAATGACCTAAAGTAATATTGTATTTATGACAAAAACTTATCATTTTCTTGGAATTGAAGACAACATCATTGTCAGTTATGATCTTTTCAGGACAACCAAATCTGGACAATATATTGGTTTCTAGGAATCCTATAATCACTGTATCATTGGCTTGTCTGGTGGGAATGGCTTCTATCCATTCGGTGAAGTAATCTGTGGCAGTGAGGATCCATTTATGCTGGCCAGAGGAGGGAGGATGGATTTCTCCAATGAAATCTAGACCCCATTGCTGAAAAGGCTTTTATGTGGAAATTGGTTTAAGGGGTAGAGGTAAAAGCTTCCTCTTGCCTTCAAAAATTTGACATTTATGGAAAGAGGCAACAAATTTCTTCACCTCTGCAAAAAGGGTGGGCCAATAAGATCCAACCCTTAGGATTTTATCTGCTGTTGATTTCCAGTAAAGATGTCCACCACAGTCTCCTGCATGAAATTCTTTGAGCACTTTGTCAGCTTCATCTCTTGTTAAACAATTTAATAAAATACCCTCATGATTTTTCCAAAATAAAGCATTATCTAAAATACAAAATTTTGAAGCTTTCATTTTCAAAAATCTTTTCTTTATTCTGGATAACCCTGGAGGAGCCTACAGGTTTAATAATACATGAATTATGTCAGCATACCAAGGTGATTCTAAGAAGGCTTGCTTGATCTGTGGAGTTGCCATCTCCTATTCATTATCCAGTTCATTGATATCAAGGGCTTGGAAATTGGTTTCAGTCATGAGTTTTGCTAATCCTTGTCCCTTTATCAGCTTTGTTGGTTTTATTTCAATATCATATTCCAAAATGTTAGCTATCCACTTGCCACGTCTACCATCAATTCCTTCTTGAGTTAGGAGATCCTTAACAACAGTATTTGGTACATAAGCTATTACATGAGAGTATAAGATATAAACTCTAAAATCCTTAATAGCTTTCACAAGTGCATAAGCCTGTTTTTCCATGATTTGATATTTGAGCGGTGCATCCCTAAGTGATTTATTGAAAAAGGCTATAGGTTTTCCAAATCCCTGATCATTTTTTTGTAGTAAAACAACAACAATGGTGTGTTATGATGCAAATGAAAATATTATGAAATCCCTATCAAATTTTGGACTTGTAAGGATTGGTGTTCTAGTTAAAGCCATTTTGATTTCTTCAAATGCTTGTTTGGCTTCTATTGTCCATTTGACCTTAGAATCCTTTTTTAACATGTTGTTCAACAGTCTGATTAATTCAGCCAGATTGGGTAAGAATCTCCTTAGGAAGTTGATCTTTCCGAGGAAGGCTTGAAGTTATTTGACATTTCTGGGGTGAGGAACTTGCAGAATGGCTTGTATTCTATCTGGATCAATTCTAATGCCTTCTTTGGAGATGATGTGGCCTAGCAGTTTGCTTTCTTCTAAACCAAACAGTGATTTCTTAGGGTTTAAAGAGATACCATACTTTCTACATATTAGAAACACTTGTCTCAAATGATCTAGGTGTTGCTGATCTGTTTTGGAAAATGCAATAAGGTCATCTAGATATATGACTAGAAAATCATGGATTTCTTTTGCAAAAGCTATGTCCATAGCCCGTTGAAAGGTTTCCCCTGCATTCTTAAGTCCAAATGGCATTTTTACATATTTGAAAGTTCCCCATGGTGTTGTAAAGGCAGTTTTTTCTTGATCATCAGGGTGGACCAGAATCTAATTAAAACCTGAGAATCCATATAAAAGTGAAATCCTGGAGGCACCTACCACCCTTTGTAAAATGTGATCCATCTTGGGCAAGGGGTAATTGTCTTTCAAAGAAACCTTATTGAGATTCCTTAAGTCGACACACAATCTAATTTCCCTTGTTTTCTTCCTAGTGGGTACTAGATTGGACACCCATTCTGAAAATCTGATAGAAGCAATTATTCCTACCTCATACATCCGTTTGATTTCTTTTTCTATTAGGGGAAGAAGTACAGGGTTAATTCTTATTAGTTTCTGTTTGAATGGCTTCTGATTTTCTTTAAGGGGTATAGAATGTTGAATTACATAGGTATCATAAGATTTGAGATCCTCATAACTCCAAGCAAAAACGTCCTGGAATTCTTTGAACAGTTCAACATATTTAAGCTTTTGATCAAGGGGCAAGGTTTTGGACAATTTTATCATTTTTGGATTTTCCTCAGTCCCTATGTTGCAGTCTTCAATGTCAGCTTTTATAGGTTGTATTTTAGGCTTCCTTGGGATATCATTAGAATCAAAGAAATCTTCCAAGGAAGTCAACCCTTTGGGCAAATGATTATCTTTTAAATCAATAATTTCAGATTCTTCTTCAATGGCCCCATCAATATCTATCCCTTTCAGATCTTGCATTTCTTTATTAGTGAATTTAATTGGATGAAGCATTTGATTTGCACTCTCTGCTGAAATGTCTGTTGGTATTTCATCCTTTTGATCAATCATGCTAGCAGTATCTATGTCTATATTTGTGCTAGAAAAATCTTCCTCTAGAGTTAAAAAATTGTTGATCTGAATATCATTATCAAACACTTGCTAGTTTTTTACATTATCAGGTACGTCTAGCCTATGTCTAATCTCAGCTGTGAATTGACGATTAGGTTCAAACAGTAATTTACAAGTGCTGGCACATGTTGCTAAGCTGTGAGCATGCAAATTATGTTTCCTTGGAATTTTGGCAAGTTGTGTTTCAAGAAATGTGTTGAGGATGTCAATTGTTGTTCCTCTATAAGCTCTCAGTCTGGGATCAATTGTGAGGAAGTTTCCTTTTATTTGTTGAATTACTAAATTAGAGTCTCCCAAAACTAATATCTTGTTTGCCCCTAAAATTTTGAGCAGTTTAAGTCCTAGCAACAGGGCTTCATATTCAGCCATGTTATTGGTGCATTTAAAGTTTAACCTATAAGCATGACCCTCAGCATGGTCATTCTCTAGATTGTGCACCCAAATTCTAGCTCCTGCTCCTAATTTGTTAACTGAACCATCAAATTCTAAATACCAAAGGGTTTCATGTTCATATTCAGTATTAGGGGTCTGAATGATTTGCTTTATGGGTAGATACATTTATCTATTTTCAGCTGGTTTCTCTTGGTCGTCTGATGTATCGTTATTCTCGGAAATTTCTTGAATGTGAACACTAGAATTTTTGTTTGAAATTTCTGCTTGTTCAAGTGTTAAAACTTTGACCTCGGCTAGGGGATCAGTTTTAGCATTGTAAAGAATGAAGGAGTCCATATCAAAGTGTATGGAGTAGATGGGGAAATTCTGGGGTCTCTCCTGATTGCTCACTACATATTTCATCAACGTTTCTCGGTATAACTTATTTGGTTGACCAAACACTGAAATAGTTGCATAAGACATGTCCAATTGCAATGATCCTTGAAGTTTTTCTCCCCAAGAACTAGACAATAACATGCCATATTTGGGTGGAATATCAACTACCACTACGTCCATTAGAATAGTTTTAGCGGGGTATTGAACTAGGGATACACATAAATCTTTAATGAGTCCCAGACACCTGACCTGGCTGGAGTCAAAAGAGAATAAGTATTTGTATGGCCTGGTAATATCCAGTTCCAGCTTCTCCATTACAGATTTAGGCATTAAGTTGTGAGAAGCGCCATAATCAAACATAGCATTATGAAGTATTTTATCATGTATATTCAGACTTACATAAAACGGAGGAACACCTCCATCTGCTGATTTTCCATTTACCTCTGGTCCAAAAACTAATTCAGGCTGGTCATCAAAGAGCTTAACTGAATCTTTATTCACAGAAACTTGGAGTGATCTGCTAATCTACTCTCTGTAGACATCATGCTTAGCCAATTTTGACAATGGTATGGGTATCTCTAACTTTCCTATTTCTGTCTCAAATTGAAAGGTTTTTCCGTTTGTGTTTTTGTATTTTGGACAGTGGGATTGTCTTTTACTGCTGTTTTTTCTGCGCTTTTCTCCTTTTCAAGAGTGGTATTATGAGTTGAGGTTGGTTGCAAATTGATTTCTAGAGGTTCTTCCACATTTCCTTTGGAAGGAGTGGAAGTGGAAGGCTGACTGTCGGGTAGTTGACTATTTGATATATCTTCAACTGTTGGGTCTTTTGGGTTAAAATATGTTCCAGGAAGGACTTCTGCAGGGGGTTTATTAATTTTACTTCTGTTAGGCTGCTTGGCATCTTTCTACTTATTGGTCTCAGGGACATCTATCCTCCTACTCCTCAGATTGTATTGCTTGTGAACCTCATAAATAGCTGTATCATATCCTTCCCTAAAGTCAAATGACTCACCCGACTGTGTTTGGAATTTTTCAAGGGTGTGAGCTTCTTGGTCTTCTTGGCTTAAGAAAACTTGCTATTCATTGTTGAGACCCATTAAGTTGATTTGAGTATCTTCAGGTGTTTGATCAGAGGTTGAGGCTTCAGCAAAATTTTCTTGGAATGGAGGCCTAATGTTTTGGTCAGGCCCAACCTTTCCAATATTAGGGTTTTGGTTTTTTCTAAAGTTTGGATTTCTTCCAGCATTACTTGGTTGGCCATCCCAAGAGGATTTCCTCTCAATTGTTTCTACTCTATCCCCAAGTCTATCCATTCCTTTAATGATAGCATCTAATTTCTGTTCAAAAGCAGAGGGTTCTTCCTTTAAAGGTATCCTCCTTTCAGTCCTGGCTCTAGCTCATTTAGAAATCAGATTGGCCTCAACACTGACAGCTATACTTTGCATTTCTTCTAGGTTTCTAGGAGTTCTTTCCCTAAGTTTGTATGCCATATCAGAATCAAACGCACCAGGGAATTTAATTAAGGCCAAGTTTGGAGGAGGTCTAAGATTTTGAGGAATAGCGTTATAGACATTATTAAACCTAGTACAATAATCTTGGACAGTTTCTTGGGTACCTCTTTTTAAGCCTTCATATTCTGATAAAATGTGGAGGAGATCTTTCTTCTTTTCCCATCTGTTCAAGAAGGTATGATAAAGAGCTTCTGGGTCATTAATACTATTTGTAGGGAGTGCTCTAAACCATGTTCTAACATCTCCGGTCAAACTTTGCACAAAAATTCTCATTCTAACATCATCATCATCAACTTCATATATTTCAAAATAATCTGTCATTTTCTTAGTATGTTGTTGAGCTGTGTATGAACTTGTACCATCAAAAGGAGTGATTTTGCTTTGATAGTCCTGGGGCATAGCCCTTAGATTGGCAGGTAAGTTCAAAGGAGCATATCTATTTTCCATGTTAACTGGGATATATGTAACAACTGGTGCAGTAGAGACAACAACAGGGATATGGATAGTGGATGGAAGAGTGGAAGGAGTGGCTTGAGGTTGGGAAGTATGAGGTGCTGATGGTGAACTTGGAGAAGGGGTAGTAATCACAGGAAGATTTGGTGTTTTTTCAGAGGTAAGCTCAGGTTAGATGGAGCTCTCCAAATGTCCGTGAGGATGTGGAGCAACAATTTCAAGCTGCAAATTTTCAATGAATATTGGGTCTAGAGCTATGTGGGTTAATCCAGATTCAGAAAAGGTCTCCAATAAAGAATCTTCAAGATAGTTAGCAAAAGGTTTGTTTTCAAGGTTGATAGACCTCACAGGATAGGATTTCGATCTGGATAGAGGCTGAGAAATAGCAGAATTTTCTGGGCCCTCTTGTCTTCTAAGAATTTTACGAATCAGATTAGAATTTTCAAATACCGGTGGTGGGTTTGGATTAGGATATGATCTGGTGTAACGAATCCTTTTTGAAGCCAGGCTTCTAAGTGTATTTTTTGGTTTTTCTGTAAATAGGTTTAACACTACAACTTTAACAGTTTCCTTAAGACACTTTAGATATAACAACTGTGAAATCTTCTTAAAGATTTATAAACTAGGAACTTGTGCGATATTGAAAACCAACTGTCCAATCTATAAGCTAGACCAGAGATAGACTGAAGTAGCATTTATTTATTTCTGCCATTATAGAGCAAAGGCATTTCAAAGGCTATCTGGCTAACTTCAGGCCTTGTCTGTAGCTTACAAAGTAGATAGTAGTAACAAACAAATTATTCAGAGTCCCCAGTGGAGTCGCCAATGATGTTATCACTCAGGTTGTTCCCTAAGAAAGTTGTAAGAAAGGGAATACGAACGAGGTAACCACAAACCAATATTTTAGACACAGATTCTAGCCAATCTGCATCCAGAGAGGGCTCTCTCTTTATGATTTAACTTTGTTTTGAAAGATGTTAGGCTAGTTATGATGTTCATGGGTTTTGTTTGATTGTTAGATGGTGAGATTTAGTAAAACATATGTATAAATATGAGAAGTTCAGTCCATTGGGATAATAGAGTCTATGAAGATGGATTGTTGGATGTGGTTTCATAATAGAGGATGGCACTACAGAGAAAGGTAATCAAACATGAAACAATTTTAAAGGCTGAAATCAGATGGAATGGACTCTAATGGATGAAGGGAAATTAAGAATCCTTCATCATATAGACAGAGGGAAATTGAATGATTACTACTAAGAAGCAGTTAAGAATTCCTAAATAATCAAAATGATAGAATCAAGGGAAATAGGAGCAATTAATAATTCACTGTTTATACTTAATTCTGAAGAAAACACAGAGAATAACAAAGACTGAAAATAGAGTGTAGTTAAACAAATTCTGAGTTAACCTTTCTCTTTATTATTCAGACCATGAAACATAGATGACATAATAGACAAGAAAACTATAAAACAGGAGATATAAGGGTACTCATTGATCCATAGTTTGATTCAAGAATTCTGTAACAAGTCCCTTGCTATCAATTCTGCATCCAGTAAGTCCAACAAAAGTTGATTCTAAAAAGCTTTTTATTCCCAAAATTTCAGTATTACAACAAAGTCTAAGAATGGTTCACCAACCCCAAATACTTCGTTTAAGGGAGTATTTATACAAAATATCTCACAAAATATCTCAAAAAATATCTCACAGAGATAATATTTAGTGATGATTCATCAATTTTACAAAGGATAGAGATACGTAGTCTCGAAAACAGAGAAGAAATAAATGATATTGTGCTGGCAGCTTCGTCTTTGTCAGATGTGCTGGAGGTAGGCTCTGTAAGTTTGTTTACACCTGTCTTTCACTGATAGTCTGCGCTGTCTGCTTCCTTTGGTCGAATGTCTTCAATACACCTTGATCTGTCTAACCTTTATTCTTTTTTGTTCTCCGTATTATGATAGATGGCCCAAAATCTTACTTTACCAAATATACCAAAGATAAGTTCATAAGATTCTTAACATATCTTTCCACCACTCTGGTTCTGGTAGTTTATGTCTTTGCAGTTTTATTAAAGTCTCGTCAGTCTCTGTGTACCTGAAGAAATTAGGTGGGATGGTTGTTGGATAGGTAAATCCCCTCTACGAATAGAGGCGATCCCTACTAGCCCAACAGGGGTCTAGCAACAATCGAACAATGCTACACTGCAGGTTCCTAGTTGTAAT
>APFE031531477.1:0-20572 GCA_000404065.3 Pinus taeda
TTTTAGGATATTTGGTTCATAGTTCTACTATAGTGTTACCAAGGATGCACAGAAAAAGCTAGAGCCAACAACTAAGTTGGGCATATTTTTTTGGGTACAGTGATACACCTCACAATTATCAAGTATACCTGCCACCCAATAGGATGATAGTGGTTCATATATATGTGAAGTTCGATGAAGAGAAGGCCATGAGATTTTCCCTTGAGAGGGAGCTTCAATTACATGCAGATGAGGAGCTTTTAGCTCCAAAGGAGGAACCTCAAGATGATATGGAGAGCCACAGGCATAGGAACAGAGAGTGGAAGCACCCACTCATGCATAGACTTCCAAAGATGGAAGGGAGCACACCAGAGAGGCTGGAATATTGATGCATGATGCTAGAGAGAATGTGGGAACACCCACATCACATCGCAGGTAGAGAAGGTCACCAGATCGTACACTCGCTACATGGCTTTGATGAGCGAGAGTGTAGAGGTTCAGCCATCCTCATTCAAGGAAGAAATGTAGCAACTAGTATGGGTTGATGCCATGGTTAAGGAGTATGACTCCATTATTAGAAACAATTTTTGGGAAGTGGTCCCAAGACTAGTAGACAAGTCAGTGGTGAGTTCCAGATGGATTTACAAGGTAAAGCAAGTAGCAAATGGGAGTGTGGAGAAACACAAGGCCAAATTTGTGGCCAGAGGGTTCTCTCAAGTGGAGGGAATTGATTACGATGAGACCTTTTCTCCAACAGCAAGGTACTCTTCAATAAAATCTATTATAACACTGTCAACATCGTTGAGATGGAAGATACATCAGATGGATGTGAAGACTGCATTCCTCAACAGTATGATTAAGGAAGAGGTGTATATTGAGCAGCCGAAAGTATTTGAGACCTTCAACAGAGATTCACATGTTTGCAGACTTAAGTGAGTGTTGTATGGACTAAAACAAGCACCTTGTGCTTGGTACACCAGGATTGATAGCTATTTCACCGAGTTGGGCTTCGCCAAAAGTGAAACATATGTGAACCTTCACCATATTGTGGTTGAAGGTAAATTATTTATTATAGTATTATATGTCGATGATTTGAATCTAATAGGTGATGAGAAGCTGATAAAATATTGCAAAGAGGATCTTGCAAGAGAATCTGAGATGAAGGAATTGGGGCTTATGCATTACTTTCTTGGTATGGAAGTATGGCAAAGAGATGAGGAACTATTTATCTTTCAGGGCAAGTATGCCAACAAGATACTGAAGAAGTTCCACATGGAGAACGACAAACCCATGGAGACTCCTCTAGCAGATAACTGGAGGAAGGAGGATGCTACTTCAGGTGAAGTAGTGGAGGCTACTATTTATAGACATCTTGGGGGTTCACTTATGTATTTGGTGAACACACGACCGGACATGTGTTTTGAAGTTAACTAGCTTAGTCAAGCCATGGTTAAGACAACCAAACTTTATTGGAAGGTAGCTTAACATGTGTTGAGATACCTCAGAGGTACCACTCAGTTTGGTATTTGGTATAGACAGATAGAGGGAGTGAAGCTTCAAGGCTTCACAGATGAAAATTGGGCAAGAAATCCATCCGATGGAAAGATCACATCAGGGGGAATCTTCAGTATTGGGTCAGCAGCAATTTCTTGGTACAAAAGGAAGCAGAGATCAGTTGCACTCAATTCAGCAGAAGCAGAGTACATGGTTGCTAGTCAAGCAGCTTGTGAGGCTATCTAGATGAGAAAGATCCTTATTGGGTTATTTGGTCAGCGGATGGATCCTACAATGATTTATTGTGCCAATTGGAGTTGTATCAAACTCTCTGAGAATCTGGTTTTTCATGATCAGTCCAAGAAAATCGACATCTGGTATCACCATCTACGAGATTGTGTGCAGAGGAGAATCATGTTACTAGATCACATTCCTACAGAGGAACATGATGCAGATATTTTGACAAAGGCATTGTCAAGATGCAAATTTGAGTTTCACAGAGGTGAGATTGGGGTAGCAAATAATCCATTTCTTGTTGAGAGGGATTGTTGAAAATGTAACAATAAAATCCTAATTTAATTTTGTCATTGAATTAAATTAGGAATTAAATTGTAATTCCACATCTCATGACAACTTGTAGTAGTTAACTAAGTTAATTTGACATAGTTGGCTCGGTTAATTCAAGTTGAGGGTCTAACTTGAGTCATGTAGAGTGTATCCTACTTTTTAGGAGCCGCGGTTGAGTTTATTTTGAGTTGTAATTATTTAATTCAATTAAGTTAGTTCCAACTGATGGAGTAGTTAGTGGGAGGTCTAGTAGTGAGGTGTAACTTGCAGTAGTGGGGTGTAACCTACACTAATCAACCAGTAAACTGAATATTCACTCATAATTAACTCATGCATGTCAGATCAGAGAAAGGCTCAATTGAGATTAGAGTTCAAGGACAATGTATTATCAGTTGTATAATCATTTGAATTGTACTGGTGGTGCATGCAATTAGAGGAAGTCCTATGAGGATTGCACAATTCATACTTGTGGAATTTCCCAATTAAATATGGGTTAATTCCTAAGGGAACAACACAAGGAAATATGAGTTTGGAAGGCAATAAAATTAGCTAAGTATTGGATTGAGCTAATTTGTGACACAGTGAGATAGATAAAGATAGTGCAGAGGTTGATTGGGCTTGAGTAAAGCATTGTAATCTTCTCATATTTTCTGATTAATGCAATATACAGATAACATGGGTTTTTAGTTGTGGATTTCCCTAGAAAATTATTGTGTTATGTGTGATTGAATTCTTTCTTTTTTATGCTTCGTGATCTCATCGATCCTTTGATGTTTCTGTTGATGAGTAGAGTAGATTCAAGTCAATTTCTTTAGCATATTACAATCTACAGTTTGAATCTACAAGAAATTTCTACATAATCATTGCAGTCAACGAGTGGTGGAGGTAGCTAAGCTAACCGAGTTGTGGAATTCAGGGTGCTTGTGGCTCGCAATTTTACATTCATGAGTTGTCCACTCATACAATGAATTATGATGTCAAATCTTGAGAGGGCTCGTTGGTCCTCACACGATCAAAGTCCAATCTTGTATGCCAAATCAAGAGAGCAATAGGGCACTGGAATTGGATGCAAAAGGACCTCAAGCTGCTTCGTTTTCTTTGCTTGCCAACGATCTTTCCTCTGCATGAAATTCGCAGCTCCTTGAGTTTTCCTTAGTTTCTGATGGGTGGCCAATATTTTAAAATTTCAGAGTCTTAATTGATATGAAGTAAGCACCAGCCCTTTCACATGTATGTCAAATCACACCTTTGTCTCGAGGATCGCAAATGTCCAATCGAGCTTCACACAAACCAATTTGTGCACAAACAGAGTCACAAAAGCAGGTTACTGGAAGGTCATTTTAATTGGGGTTTCTTAGATGGCAAAGCTTTCCCAGTTGTGGAATGCACTAGTTGGGTCTATTTTAATTGGGGTTTCTCAAATGGCAGAACTTTCCCAGTTGTGGAATGCACTGGTTGGGTTTCGGAGACCCGACTTTATGCTGAGGAGAATTTAATTTCATAAATTCAAATTCAGTCCACGCTAATTTGTGAATGGCGCATAGAGGGTGTGACATAGAGAGGGTGTGTGTAGTGAAGGGTAAATATGAGTTTCTTTTTTTTGAAGCAAGGATACTCTTTAAATAATCCCTTTGGCCTATTTTCATTGCAAACCAATTAAAGCGCATTTATTCAGATCCTTGGGCTTTTGCGACCAGCGGAGGAATGGGTGAGGGTGGAGGAGTTCTTAACAAACTCTTGTGGACTACTCTTTATGTGGACATGTTAGACAATTTACCACTATCATCAACCGACCAATGATTAAACTATTGTGTCATCTACGTCAAGCAAGAAAGCAACAATGATTCATGACCCCAAACAATGGGACAATGTGTGCTGACTTCTTCATAGTTACCTGGTAAACATTGTGTGTTAGAACAATAAACATACCGATTTTTGAATTTGGATATTGTGCTCAATAAGTCTGGTCGCTAGAGATAGCATTACTCTTTGCATTAGTGAACCACATGCCGTTTGATTCCGCACTCTCCAGCCACATTTCCTCCAATATTTAGGTTGGCATCATTTGTCCTCAGATGCAGAGACATCCTGGCCACAAAACTAGTGGCTCAATTTACTCAACAAGGCGGATGAGCAACCTGCTCTGATACTATTGTAAGCCAAATAAATTGGAAACCAAAATCAAACTTATACTAATTAATCTTAATGAATGATGTACAATGTGTACATATTAATACATACAAGAAACAGTTGAATTAGTTTTGAGGTCTTCTTGGACTCCAATAATTCCTGACCATAATACTAATTAACCCAATCTTTAATCTCAAAAATTAGTTGTCTAACAAAAAAAATTGAGATAAAAAATCGTTTTAGTGTTTATTCATTCAAATTTAAGAGTTCTTGCCAACACATTAGATTCTTTTTATTTATTTCATGAAATCGATCCTTCTATGCTTAAATAGAATACCTATGTCATTAAGGATATAAGGCATACTTTCCATGTAACAAAGGATAGAGGATTAATGGAATAAAAAAATGGAGGAATGTTTGGAGAGAGAAAGAGTAGTATTATTTTATGAATATTAATTATATTTTTATATTAAGTGTACATTGTGGAAAAAGAGATAATAAGTCTTCATAAATTATATTTTTTATATTGAAAGTGCATGGTGAATGCTTCTCGAAATATTGTGCACTAAATATAATTGCACAAATATGCATGGAGTGGATTCGTTAAATTGGTGTCGACATATATTTGGTGCCATCGGCATTACAATATAGCAATTTCACTTTTCTCCGTTACCGTGTTTAATAAGAACACGGTAACACGGTAGCAATTTTCACTTTTCTCCAATGGAACGTGTTTAACACATTTCATAAATTCTACTGGAATTTGTATTTAGCGAAGAATTTGCTCAGCTTTCAATTTCAGTTTCCCCACCGTCCTTAAGAGGGCATTTCATAAATTCTACGACAATTCGTATTTAGTGAAGAATTTGCTCAGCTTTCAATTGCAGTTTCGTCTTTAACACGGCATTTTTTGAGAATTTGTCTTGATGGAAGAATTTGATCAGCTTTCTTCATCTCTACGCCGCAGTCAATATGGCCATTTCCCTTTCCCATTTTCGAGATCAGCCTGCATTTCATAAATTCTAAACAGGACTCTATAAGATAGCTGCTGTGAGAATTTGTCGTATTGAAGAATTGGAGCAGTCTACTTATTACCAAATAGATGTAGCACATTCAAAAATCCTTAAAACACTCTCTGGACTGAGGTGAGCTTTCTTCATGTATATGGACCAGAGATGTAACAGTATGCGGCACTAACTTCAAGATTTCCCTTTCATCAAGTCTTTCAAATTTCCAGGTTACTCCGCATTTCATGGATTCTACAGAGGCATGATTCTGAAATTAAAAAAGTTTGAATACAGTTGATATCTATAATCAGTTTGACCATGATTATCGGAGGCTCTAAGTCTCTATGTTATTATTTTTATAGGTAACTTTCACTATCAACTTCCCCTTCATCATTAACTCTTCTCCCATTGCATGAAATTTCAATTAGTTGAAACGAAGGAAATATGAAATTTCAATTAGTTGAAACGAAGGAAATACCACATGTAGTTTTTGGTTCATTAGTGGGATTTTAATGTGTGCTTTTTCAAACTTTGTGATAGATAATTTTGACTCTTGAACAAGTGGTGGTTAGGGGACTTCAATGTATAGTACAAATTTCAACAAACCTTGTGATATATAAACTTAATTCTGGGACAAGTAGTATTGGGAGGACTTCAATAGTATATACATAGGACAAATTTCAATTTTGATAGTAGGGAGTATTAATTTTCATTTTTAATGATTAACAATATTTTATAAGATTTAGTAAACCAGAAAGTCACCATATTCTAAAAGAAGGGGTAGACATTAAGCAATAGCAAATTGAAATTGCTCGCTATTATGATAAAAGATTTTATCAAAATCAATAGCTATTGTGATTAAAAAAAATAAGGTAGCTAAATTCAATAAATAATATATATAAAATAGTTTAAGTTATGTTTTTTGTCAAGCCTTGCTTTTTAGGAGAGATGGGATTGTAACTCGTCAAAAAATAATATTGAGGTTTATTTAATATTGTTTACCTTCACAAATGAGTTTTCATAAATACCATTGTCTCAAATGCAAACATGTCTACCTAAGATTTGAGTATAACAACCTATGCAAGTTAACATGGTATCTATTTAAAGTTGGTTTTATCATGAGAAAGTTGGGATCAAATATGTCATTCCTCAAAAGTTGAGCTAGAGCCAACATTGATGAGAACATGGTGGTCTTTGGGTGCTTCCTTTGGTTGTAGTTGATAGGCCATTGCTTCTCCTTATATCTCTTTCTTTTCCATTGTTGGCTTGGCCTCTCCATCTGTGTCCTCACTACTGCTTTGCAATTACAAGTTGCATTGATTAGGCTCTCATATCACAGATACATATGGTCTAACTTCAAAAGCATTTCATTCTTCTTGGTTTTTTTAATCTCGACTTTGAAGGCAACAAATATCTTCATATGTTAGTATAGTTCCATTGACTTTAGGAACTTTGTATTTTTTCTTCTAGATAAGCTTGGGTGTAGGAGCCAAGGGGATATTTCCTCTTCCACTTGTTCATTGAGTCTCCTTCACTCTTTTCCTTCATTGTGTACTCTCCTTAACTCCCTCTTTTTATCTTAGAGAAAAACTCATCATTTCTTTTAATGCTTCCATCGCAAAGGCTTTTACCTTGACCATCGATGGACTTGATCCTTTATGTCTATTCCCCTTGCATTTTTGTGGGCACCATAGTTTCAAACCATAGATGAGTGCCCCTTTCCTTGCTATTGTACTACAAGCCACATGTCATTCTTTCCTTTAATTGTAGAGGAGCCATGGATTTGTACATAATTCTATTAGCTGACCATTTTGTATAAGCTAGAGAAACAACTACCCTAACAAGCTATGACTTGAACCAATGTGATAGCTTCTTCAAAGAATACGATAATGCCTTCCTAATTCCCTAGAGCACCTACTTTTATAAGCTCTGAATATCTTAATATTACACTTCATAGTGACATCCACATATCTACCTCCCATTGCATTAATCGTTGTGGTAGAGCTTTGTCTTGGTAATATATGCTAAGTGTTATGGTGAGTGATGGAAGCATGAGCCATGATGGAGATAGGGATGATTTCTTAAAGGCCCCTCCAAGTCATCATTCTAGACTTTGTAACATGCAAAATCTATATATAAGGGATTATAAAATAGGTTCAAGTCTTGAAAAACTATTGCATACATGACATCCTTTTAAATAACAAGAAGATATATTACTCTCCATTTCAAGTTGATTGCTAGATTGAGATTCATGAAATGTTCTTGATAAATAGTAAGAAGGTGGGTTGAGTTAATTGATGCCATATACCTCTATCTTTTGATGAATAATTTCAATTGTGTAGCCCCTAATGATATTTTTGTGTTTTCTAATTAAAACAAAGGGTGGTAGAATTTTTTCTAAATAATCCGTAATCTCTTGGGGCTTGCTAACTTTTATATAATCGTCAAAGTAAGAAAAAATGAGATATTCTTACCATTTATTTCTTAGGGGCATTTATTTGGTGGACACAATGCCTCAATATTTTCTCCCAATGGAGGAAATGCTCCCAAAAGGTTATTATAAATTTTATTGGTTGGTATCTAGTAGAACCATTGAAAGATGATTAAAGGAATTGAAGGTCTTATGTATCATTGCATAAGGAAAGTTGGATGATGTTGTGTTCATGTAATTATTACGCTACCCAAGGATGACAATGGAAAAAAATGGAAATAAGGAATTACTTTCATAAGAAATATGAGTGATGCCTATATTAAAAGGACTCCATAAATCATCTTTGTTGGAATAAGGAATTACTGAGAAAGGGGGAGGGATGTCCATATTAAAAGGACTCCATAAATTATCTTTGTTGGAATAAGGAATTACTGAGAGGGGGGGGAAGGGGGATAATCAATAACTAACATTTTTAGAAAAATTTTATGATAAGCATGTAGATACACTCAAACAACACATGGGATACCATCATTCATACATATTGGAACACAATGATTTATGTCGAAACCCTTCCGTGAGAAAAAACCACCAAAGCTTGTTTTGTATTATGATGATAATCAAGGCGCCAACTTTGATTACATCATTAGTTTGTGAGCACCCACTCACAAGAGGCCTCAACCCCCTTCAAATCAACAAGCCACGACTTGCCTAGAGGCACCAATCTCCTATAATTGCAAGCTCCTACTTGCTTCATCCAAATGTCCTATTTTTCATACAATTTTCAAACTAAGAAAAATGACCTACTTCTATTACATAAATTAAAATGACTTGGTTTGTTGTCATCTACAACTCCTTCAACTCTGCTCAACACACATAATCTCAGGTGCCCTTCACTCTTATTCTTCAGTTTTGTTGCACCCTCTTCTCTTCTCTACGCGCTCTCAACATTGGCACACAATTATTCAACCATAACTCACAAGTGCACACAACTCTACAACACTCACTCACTCTCTATTGTGACATCCCCTAGCTTAATATTTTATGTAAGTAAATGTGCATATGTGGTTTTCTGGTTAAGTGTGTTAGTCTAAAAGAAATTTGAAAATTTTAATTATCAATAATTTATTATTGATAATAACTAATTGTAAATTTGTAATTATAATGTTTTGTTTTTGTAAATAAAGAAAATCTAGAGAATTAGTTTTTGAGTACATATGGCTGAAAGAGATGAGGCTACAAATTATTGTGGAATATTTATTACCCATCAATAAGTCTCAGGTATCTAATTTGGATGATTAGATTTATTAAGGAATTATGATATTGGTCAGTTAATTTTTTCCTAAAAGACAGGGAGTTGTCTTAGAAGTAGGAAACATAAGCTCATTAATGAGTTGATAACTACCTACCACCTATTGGTGAGGTGAAGGTAGTTATTAACCACCAAAAGCGTGGAAGAGGAGATGTGGATAAACATATTTTTTCCTACTTGATTTTGTCTCATTTTGAGAAGAGAAGAGACTAAAGAGAAGCAAGAAAACAGAGACAAAAAGAAATTTGCAGACATGTTATGCTCAGGGGGATATTGGTTGTTTTGCAGTGTCAAGGTTAGGAGGATCCAAGTACTTGATAATTAATTGTCTAGATAGTTGTTTCAAGTCGAGATCTCTATCTACAACATTTATTTGTTTGATAAAAGAAAACGAAAATGGCTATGTTTATTTACAGGTCTTATATAGTGAAAAAGAAAAAGAGAATTGTTATAATTTTTAATTATAACCACAACAATTAATATTGTACGAGTTGTTTCGGCTTCAAGGGGACATCTTTGCTACTGAGGTGCTTTTCTCGGGCCTGTGGTAAACCCTGTTATAGTGGGAGATTTGTGGGATTGATTCTTTCGGTGAAAGAAGATGACAAACAATGGAAAGATCAAGTTTGATAAATTCAATGGAAAAAAATTTTAGTTGTGGAATCTCAAAATAGAGGATGTGCTGGTGGATACAGATCAGTGGATCGTTGTAGATCCAGGTACGACTCCAATAGGAATATTGACAAAAGACTAGGCAAAGTTAGATCGAAAGGCGAGGAGCACAATACGATTGCATCTCTCAGATTTAATATTATTGAATGTGTCAGGGGAAGTTATGACAAAGCCTTTGTGGGACAAGTTAGGGACTTTTTATCAATCTAAGTCTCCGGTGAACAAATTCTTCTTGCGAAAAAAGTTGTATAACCTGAAGATGAAGGATGGAGACTTGATGACAGAGCATCTAAATGCCTTCAATACTTTGGTAAATCAGTTGTTATCTATTGATATTCAAATTTTATATGAAAATAAGTGCATCATTTTGTTGTGTTCTCTACCAAATTCGTGGGATAATCTGGTTGTTTCTATAAGTAGCAATACAACTACCTTGAAGTTTGATGAAATAGTCTCATCCTTGTTGCCTTAGGAGATGTACGGAAAAATATGGAGAGCCAAAATGGAGATGCCTTGTCTGTAAGAGGAAGGTCCTAGAACATAAACAAAAATGAGTCTTCAAGTGTGAGATCTAAATCTCTAGGAAAACTTGTATAGGTATGTTGGAAATGTGGAAAACAAGGGCACTACAAAAAGGATTGTAAATCTAAAACTCTTAAGAAAGGAAAGGGATCTGATGATGCTCCTTTTGCAGAGGTGAAAACCACCTCAGATGAAGGTGGGGATGTGTACTTGGATTCTTCTTCAAGTACACATGTAGATCATGATGCATATTTGATTGACTCAGGTGCATCCTTTCACTTCACTCCTCATAGGGAGTGGTTCTACGAGTATGAGAAATATGATGGTGGTGATGTATTCCTAATGGATGATAAGAAGGCTAAAATCATGGGATGTGGAAAAGTCAAGTTGAATTTGCAAGGTGGAATGATTAGAACACTTCATGGTGTTCTACATATTCTTGCATTGGGAAAAAATATGATTTCTGTAAGCAAGATGGATGATGCGGGTGTAAAAGCAACGTTCAAGAAAGATACCTACAAGATTATTCGGGAGAATTGGTATTGATGTAGGGAGTTCAGATTGGAACTCTGCATAATATTCTAGGTAGCATTGTTATTGATGGGTGCAATAGTTCAGTGGTTCCATAAAGTGGAGCATAAAATCTAGTGGTCTCTAGAAAAAAGACTATGTTGTGGCATCAAAGACTTGGACCTATTGGAGAGAAGGGCCTTCAAATATTGCATGATATTTATATTGTAGAAGGTATGTCTATTTTCTCTCTAGATTTCAATTTCTATGAACAGTGTGTATATGGGAAGCAAAATCGAGTGAGTTTCCCATCTGGTGCTAAGAAGGTGAAAGGGATATTAGAGCTTGTGCACAGTGATGTGTTTGGACCTATGTCGATTCCATCAATGCATAAGTCTGTGTACTATGTCTCATTTATAGATGATTTCTCGAGGAATACATGGATATGTTTCCTAAGGAAAAAATTTGAAGTCTTTAACAGGTTTAAAGAATCTAAGGTTCTATTGGAAAACCATACATAGAAGAGATTAAGGTGTTGAGGAATGATAATGGTGGAGAGTTCTACAATGATGATTTCGAAGAGTTCTTTAAGTTGTATGGTATAGCATGAAAGAAGACAACTCCATACACTCCTAAGAAAAATAGAGTTGCAAAAAGAATGAACATGATGTTGATGGAAAAGGAAGGAAGCATGATCAGTGGTGTCATGTTAGGACAAGAATTTTGGATAGAGGTAGTGGATATTGCATGTTACCTATTTAACGGATCACCTTCATCAACATTGGAGGTCAAGAATCCACATGAGGTATGGACTGGTAAGAAACCCTCTCTCTCACATCTCAAGGTATTTGGCAGCAATGTATATGTACATGGTCCAAAGGAGAAAATAACCAATTTGGATAGTAAATCTAAAAGGTGCATCTTTATTGGGTATAAGGATGGTTTAAAAGGTTATAAGATTTGGAACCCAAAAACAAGGAAGGTTGTGTACAACTGAGATGTGGTGTTTAGAGAGGTTAAATATGTTATTAAATATGAATTCCTACCAAATGAACCTAAGAAGATAGAGTTTGAGTTGAAGGAGGAAGAATCAAACTCTACATCGGAACAAGAATCAGAAGAGAAAGAGCCACACACTCCAGATTTGAGGAGATCAGTTCGAGAGAGAAGACAACTATAGAGGTATAGTTCATATTCTTTATGTTCAAAGTTTTCTTTATCTATTAGTGATGATGATCCCATAACTGTGAGGGAGGCAGTGAATTCAGAGAATGGAAAACTATGGAAGGAGGCCATGGTTGAAGAAATGGCATCCTTGGACAAAAATGAGGCTTGGGAGCTGGTGGAGATTTCAGCTGGAAGGAAACCCATTGGTAGCAAATGGGTGTTTAAGAAGAAGATGAATGCAGAAGGAAAGGTGGAGAAATGCAAAGTTTGTTTGGTAGCAAAAGGTTATTCCCATGTGTCGAGAATTGATTTTGATGATATTTTTTCTCCTATTGCCAAGTTAGCTTCTATTAAATTAATTTTATCTATTGTTATTTCTTTTGATTTTGAGGTAGAACAAATGGATGTGAAGACATAATTTCTTCACGAGGATCTAGAAGAAGAGATCTACATTTAGAAACTAGAAGGATTTTCAATGAAGGGTAAGAAAGAACTGGTATGCAAGTGAAAAAAGTATTTGTATGAGTTGAAGCAGTCACCAAAGATGTAGTATCAAAAGTTTGATACATATATATATGAGGTCTTGGCTTCACCAGAAGCACAATGGATCATTGTGTCTATTTTAAATTAATTGGTGACCATGTTATTTACTTGGTCTTGTATGTGGATGATATGTTGTTGGTTGGAAATGACAAAGAAATTATCCAAGACTTGAAGAACCAATTGTCCTACAAATTCGACATGAAGGATCTTGATGTTGCAAACTATATTTTGGGTATGGAAATTAAAAAAGATCAGGTAAAGAGGAAGCTTTAGTTAAACTAGAGAAAGCATGTCGAGACAATATTGCATAGGTTTAATATGCAGGATAGTAAACTGATCAAGGTTCCTATTCATGTAGGTGTAAATTTATATGTTGGATAGTGTCCCAAGATACAAGAAGAGGATGAGGACATGTCCCATGTTCCATATGCGAGTGCAGTTTGTAGCTTGATGTATGCAATGGTTTGCACCAAACTAGACCTTGTGCATGCAGCGGGAGTATTAAGCAGGTTTATGTCAAAACCGAGGAAGGAGAATTGGGTAACAATGAAATGGGTTTTTAGGTATTTGTGTGGCATTAGTGATTATGGTCTGTGCTACCAAGGAAGACCAGGATTGGATAGAGTTTTGAACATGCGTGGTTTTGTTGATTTAGACTGGGCTAGAGATCTGGATCAAAGAAGATCTACATGTGGGTATGTGTTTAACCTATTTGGAGGAGCAGTCAATTGGATGAGCAAGAGACAATATGTAGTGCTACTTTCAACTACAAAGGTTGAATGAATTGCAGCCACTACAAGCAAGGAAGCAGTTTGGTTGCAGAGATTGTCTTGAAGTATGGGGTTGGTACAACGAGCTATAATGATATACTGTGACAATGAAGTGTAAATTTTTTGAAAAAGAACTTTTCTTATCATTCAATGACAAAGCACATTGATGTTTAGTATCAATTTGTGAGGGATATGGTTGAAGATAAAAATGTGTTGATGGTAAAGGTCAACACTCCAAATAATGTTGCAGATGCATTGAGAAAGTCTGTGAGCACTTTGATAGCAGGAGTATTAATTTTCATTTTTAATGATTAACAATATTTTATAAGATTTAGTAAACTAGAAATTCATCACATTTTAAAAGAAGTGGTAGACATTAAGTAATAACAAATTGAAATTGTTGGTTATTATGATAAAATATTTTATCAAAACCAATAAGTATTTAAATTCAATTAATAATATATAAAATAGTTTAAGTTGTGTTTTTGGTTGAGCCTTGCTTTCTAGGAGAGATGGGGTTGTAACTCATCAAAAAAAAATATTGAGGTTTATTTAATATTGTCTTCCCTCGCAGATGATTTTTCACAAATATCACTGTCTCAAATGCAAACATGTCTACCTAAGATTTGATTATAACAACCTACACGAGTTAACATGGTATCTATTTAAAGTTGGTTTTATCATGAGAAAGTCAAGATGGAATATGTTATTCCTCAAAAGTTGAGCTAGATCGAACATTAATGAGAACATGGTGGTGCTTGGGTGGTTCCTTTAGTTGCAGTTGATAAGCCATTGCTTCTCCTTATGTCTTTTTCTTTTCCATTGTTGGCTTGGCCTCTCCATTTGTGTCCTCACTACTACTTTGCAATTACAAGTTGCATTGATCAAGCTCTCATATCATAGATACATTTGGTCTAACTTCAAAAGCATTTCATTCTTCTTGGTTTTTTTTATGTCGACTTTGATGGCAACAAATATCTTCATATGTTAGTATAGTTCCATTAACTTTAGGAACTTTGTATTTTTGCTTCTAAATAAGCTTGGGTGTAGGAGCCAAGGGGATATTTCCTCTTCCACTTGTTCATTGAGTGTCCTCCACTCTTTTCCTTCATTGTGTACTCTCCTTAACTCCTTTTTTTTTAATCTTAGAGAAAATCTCACATTGATTACATCATTAGTGCTCTGACCAGCGTTGACATCTCTAGTTAGGGCTCTTTTACTACTGTTATAAATGATCATATTTGTAAATTGTACAATCTCTCTCTGCTTAACTATTGAAGACTAAAGAAGAATTGATCAAGGGTTTCCCCACATTGGGGTTTGTCCCTGGTTGGTGCCACATCTTGTGTCGTCTTGTCTTGGCTTGTCTTATACTATTTATGTTTATGTTCTATTTGCATTTTACTATCATGTTGATGTGATTGCTAAACTGGATATTGATATTGGGCTGATAAATAAATTGAATTAAATTTTCTCTAAAGCATAGAACATACCATTGTTGCCTAAAATTAACATGGTATTAGAGCTAAGGTGAAGACAAAGCCCAAGCAAGAGTGAAAGAGCAATCACCAAAGATAGTTAGACAAGGACAAAAGACTCAATGGGTTCCTCATCCTACTTCTCAATTGAAGACAAGCTCCATGATAAATCTGACTATCATGGATGGAAGATGTCTCTCGATTTGACCTTGGAAGAAAAAGAATTAATGGATTATGTCCAGGGTAAAATCACTGAGCCTCCTTCAAATCATTGAGCTGTCATGGCCACCTCTAAGGAATGAAACCCTTATTTGTCTACCATATATGAAATTCTCACAAAGATCAAGATTATAATATTTCAAACATGGCAATAAATTTTTACCAACAAGGATTTTTAAGCCTTTTTCGCTCATGTGACCCAAACACTTATGCCATAGATATGTCGAATGTCCTTATTTTGTGACAGCAACCACATCTGATTTTCATATCATTTCCTTCAATGCATATAATTTTCCTGTCTTGGGTCCTCTGGCCATGACCAATGCTCCTTTGCTAATTTTCCAACCTCCTTTTCCAAAGCTTGTAGAATAGCCTTCATCATCCAATTGTCCCATAGAGATCAAATTCATGCACATTTCTGGTACATGCTTGACCTCTTTTAAAGCTTTGCTGCTATTTCCAAATACAAATATAGGTGTTGCTTCACATGCCATTCGTTTCTATGATTGACATTTGCATTGTGTGTCGATCGTGATTCCTTATCCTTTGTTATGTGTTTGGCCCTGGAAACTACCATCTTTCTTATCTCCTAGAAAAAACTACAATATCAAATACACAACGTCTGCATTTACAAAGAATATGCAAGTTTTACATCTGTGGTACTATTATGTGTATCATTATATCTAAAATTTAAATTCTTTGGCAAAAACCTCATGTATAAATTGGTTTCAATTTTAGAGGTTCTATTGGCTCTTTTGGGCAAGGAACTTCTAGGAAATGGTATGAATTTAGGCTTTCCAATAATATATTTTTTGCATCCACCTGGGTTCACTTGTAATTATAAATATAGCAAACTGAATTGAAATTTATAGCTTAAAAAAATGCCATGTGAAAGATTCAATATTTAAGCGAACTCAAGCACCATACTCTTTGGCTGATTTCTCACTTGATGAACTGGAGAAATAGTAAGAACACTTGGGCTTTGTTTTAATCATGACTGGCTCCTTGTGATTGGAAATTCTCGATGAACATTATGCAAATGTGACCCTTGTTGTGGGCATCCTCCATTGTGACTATACTGTGACTTCTCAAATGTCATGACCAACAACCTTAACAGTGGTAGTGCCACACCAAGCCTGACCTCACATAAAAATGCTCTCCACACAAAGTGATCACATGTCTTCTCCACACAAATTATTAGGCGAGAGTTCTCTAACCTAATTACCAAATGACTTCCGCTCCAACTCAGCCTATGTGCAACTTAGAGCTATGAAGCCAGAGTGGCCTCCTCCTTCCACGCAAACATTGAGAACGTGATCCTGTGTAGAAAGCTATTATCACAGGGCATATGTTCCCTGATCTTTATGAACAAAAAAAAAATCATGACAGGAAATTATTTTATCTCTTTGTGCATTATTGTTTGAATACTCTATGTGGGGAGCTTTTAGAGATATTCTATGAGAAAATAGATTTGATATGTCCATCTACAAACTAATTCTAGATACAATCTAATAGATAACAAAAATATAGTACAATAACATTGTAGCTAAATAACACTAGTTGCCATTGTATCTGGTTCTCTGGAGCAAAGTGGTGTGTCGTGACTAAAGGCAGAGTGATATGCCTGTAGCACTGAATAAGAAAGAAAGTATATATCCACCATTTATATGTCATAGGATGCACTATATGAAGTTGCATTGGCGCGTGGGTGTCCACAAGCATCCAATCCTACCAGTAGAAATCCAATAGTAATGTTTGGTTTAGGGATATTTGGAACCAGACCCATAGGGATGGCTAGCTTGGAAGTTTGCTGGAACAATTCTGCCCATAGGGGAACAACTTAAGCAATTGAATCATGGTTACTTGAGTTAGAAGGTAAATTTATAACTTACCTGAGTGTACCAACACCCTCTTGGTGTCTATCTGTAATCTTAGTTTAGTTCTTATTAGGCATTTAACCTTACCATAATTTCTTCCAACTATTGTCTTCATGCCATGAGTCCTTATCTTAAGAGCAAGGAATGAGAAGCAAAGGCATGGCTAGTGACTAGAGTGAAGTTGCAACAAGTTAGTTGTACTAGAAGGTTCAATTGAATCACTGGCTTCAAGGAGATCTGATTCTTGTGAGGTATTTTGGTTTTGTTGAGCCTGTACCTCAAAGGAAGTTATAACTGATGGAAGTGTTCTTTCCCTTCATATAGGTGCTTTTTTGTCCACCACATACCTAATTAAGTTTGAAATTTGAAAATCCCTCTATAGATGAGAAGTGAAAATCCATTCCTGTTTTTTCTAGCTCGTTTAGTTTCATATTGATGTCACCCACTTTACTATTGTCGATTATCAAGATTCATAATCTTGCATTGCTTTAATGGCACCAAGAGTAACATATATTATATTTGTAGGCTTTCACTACTAAGTGCACTTGTAGGAGGTATGATATCACAATAGACAAACAGAAACTCCATTATGTTTATGGAATTCCTAACTATTAGCTACTTCTAGATGAGCAGGTTTAGGGATACTGCCTTGGAAAGTTAAACTTTTAACATGAACTTATAGAATTCCAATGATAGCATTGAGCTCTTAAAACAATGAAACTGATTAGAACACCATCCTCCCCATAAGTAAACCACAATTAGTAAATTATGAACAAATTACTTGAATGGTTCTTAGGTTATGTAACTGAGCTTTTCGAAACTGAAAACAAATCAGTGTTTTATGCCATACTAAGTGAAAAATGCTACTTAGAGTAAAGGCCAACTTCTCCATTTCTTTCTAGCACAAAGAACTCTCGAGCTTTTAGATAAGCTAATTCAAAATTTGATGGTTTTCCAGATAATGTAATAATTGCTGACCTAGACTCTGAGTAAACTTGATTTTTTTTAGGCAACATATGGTTTTACCTTTAAATTCAAATGAAATCGAATATTTTTAGAGTAATTACTCCATTATTTATTGTAAGGACAAATTTCTCTAGCCATCAGTGTGGAAAGCAAAACATTCTCTTTTCTCAGTTAATTTTAGTTTTTCCCTCCTTTTGTTATATATTTGAGAAAATCTTGAATATTATACTGAAATTCTTGAGTATGAAAATTGTTGGCAGAACTATATAAAAGCAATGGATACCTAATGGTCTCTTGCAATGGAGGCCTGGATTAGATGTGAGCTGCAATATGCAAGATGGTTTATCTCCACATTTTAGAATTATGCACGATTGTCCTTTAGCTAGGGCCTTGATTATGGTTCTCCAAACTCTGTAATTATTTACTTCATGTTGTTACCGTGTTTGCTACATTTTATTTTGTGATTGTTTTGTGATATATTATCATTTGATCAAGGTCAATATTTTTCTCATGTTAGATATGTGACATGGTTACAATTATCTCAATGTGACTGTGGTTGTCCCAAAGCTAGACAAGGCTTCATTTTGGGCATATCCCAGGTGTTTAACTTTAGTATGCCTCCTATCTGTTAACAGATCTTCAGTATGTTTTATTGATTCATTTTAGTATTGGGTATTTCATGGCATTAATTACTTGTGGGGGTGGTTTATCCTTCATGTTTCCTTTTGCAAAAATTAATCTTTAATTTTATGTGAAAAGTGAATTTGAAGACATTTTTGATGTGGATCAGTTTATCACATCTCTCAAGGGCAAGTTTCAGATAGTAAAGAAACTTCCTTCAAAGCTGAAGGCAAAGGCAGAAGATGGGGCAATCTTCACCATGCCTCTTGTGAGCTGGTCAAACATGTCCTATTACCTGCATCAAGTTGAGTATCGAAGACTATCATTTAATACTTTTGGCTCTGCATAGAAGGATACTAACAAAGTTTCCTACCATGATACAAATCCTTCCCGTTATAAGAAAGCACAAAGTTTTGCGTTTGAATAAGACATATGCACATCCAGAAAATAATAGCCTGCCGCTTGAGGTTTAAAAGCTATGTTGTCATGTGAATTACAACACTCTGCTTTTCACTTCAAAAATTGATGAATTGGGTCAATTTTTTTTTTAAATATTGCATCAGCATGGTCCTTTTGTGGCTCTTCATCTTTGTTATGAAATGGATATATTGGTTTTTTCTGGTTGCATTCTTCGCTGTACCGATGAATAAGTTGAGGAACTCACCAGACTAAGGTATATTACATGTTTGGAAATCATAATATTTTCCTGGTCAAGTCAAAATCTTTATTGTTATCAATGTTTATCCTATTATATTGTTGTATTTCTTTCACAGGCATGCCTACCCTTGGTGAAAGGAGGTCATAATTTCTTAAATGAAGAGGAAGGACAGACTGTGTCCTGTAACACCAGAGGAGACTCCATTAGTACCGAAAGCTTTTGATTTTGATAGAAATATTCAGATATATATTGTTGCTAAAGAAATCTATGGGGGACAAAGAAGGATGCCTTTCCTCTATTCAAATTATCCAAATATTGTAAGTTGACCAATTCACTCACTTCAACTCATTTTCCTTTGAAGTTGGATTTTCTTATGTCATGCACTCATGCTGATCAACAAAAATCTGCAAGTGAGGAAGGAGACTCTTCTTAGACCTATGGATTTAAAGCCATTCCAAAATCATTCATTTGAAATGGCTGCACTCGATTACATGGTGTCTTTGGCCAGCAATGTGTTTATTACTACATATGATGACAACATGGCAAAAGTTATGGAAGGGCATTGCAGGTAATCTTATATTGTTTTGCATATATTTGGCAAAGAGGATATAGTGGTTACCTGGTTGTACAAGTTGTAGTGGTGACAAATTTAGTTATCTTAGAATAGACCTTTGTAAGTAGCATTAAGAAGCCTTGGGAATCACGTCACAAGTATTATTAGTAATTTTCCAGTCAGTTGTCTACATTATTTATTATATGTTGTCTTTTTCTTTCTTTATTTTGTTGGATACTTTCATGATTGAGTTTCAGTTCAATGTAAATTGTGGAAATGCTTTGGATGTGTTAATCTTATTATCCTAGTGATGCATCAACATTTGAGAATTATTGTTATGTTAATATTTTAGAATAAATATCCCTAGTTGTGAAATCCTTAAATGAACCTCTTAGAAGTCCATTTCTAATCAACCCTGAAGGGCCTCAATTTTAACCTAAAAAGTCACTCTAAGTTGGAATTATTTTTTGAAGTGTGACAAATGCCTTGGAGATTGATTGAGGGCTCTCTTAGAAAGCCTTTGAGTCTCCATCTCAAAAATCCTTGGAAGCGAAGTTGCATGGTATTGGGAAAGGGATACATGCTGGAAACATGATCCCTACCTCATCCCCCATCAAAAAAGTAAAAAGACAAAAAAAAAAAAAAAATTGAAATAGGGAGACAATATCTCTCTGTCTATCTATAAATATAAAATAGCACAAGAAAAAGGAATAATTGAGTAAGAAAATAAATGTAGCCTCCAATAATATCCATGTTGTCCAAAATGCACAGAGCATGCTTGTTGTAGCTATAGAAAACACTTTTGCCTAAAAGTTGTTGAAGAAAATGTGAAGAAATGAAGTGTGGAATAATGTTATTGCTCACAACTGTCTTCTGGTTGTGACTACAAAACCAGATTACAATGCTTCACACACAACAAAAGTGCTTCTTGTTTGTGTAGGAGATACCTTTCCTCGAATAGTGAAATAATAAGTGGTAAATTGTATTTAGAACAAAGAGAGGGTGTAAGGGTTTTCTAGAAGCTTATTCAATGTGAAATTAGTGTCAAAATTTATGTCAATGCCAATTTAAAGAACTTGGGTAGGTTGTTGGAAATAAT
>APFE031531477.1:24426-39694 GCA_000404065.3 Pinus taeda
TTACAAACAAGTTTGGCCTTGTTTCTAATAACTTCACCATTTTCATTCAGCTTGTTTTTGAATATCCATTTGGTTCCTATGATATTCTTATCATGAGGTCTAGGAACTGATTCCCAAGTATTATTCTTTTCAATTTGCTCAAGTTCTTCATTCATGGCCTTGACCCAACATTCATCTTTGCATGCTTCATTTACATTTTGAGGTTTGATGGAGGGAAGCAATGTCAGATAGTTTGAAGCTTCTATAATAGTTCTTCTTGTCTTCACACCTGCCTCTTTCTGTCCCAAAATTTGAGTCTCTAGATGATTTTTCTAAACATACCTAGATGGAGTATTTTATTCTACTGTTCTATGTTCTTATGGTGCTTCATTGGTTTCTTCCTTAGAATTAGTCTGATTTGATGTGGAAGGATAATTCTCATCTTCTCCACAATCTTCGGTTTTTACCTGCTTTGGATTTTTGCATGATTCATTAACCACAACATCAATACTTTTAATAATTTTCCAAGTCTTTTATTATAACACTTATATCCTTTACTTCGGAAAGAATAACCAAGGATAATGCCTTCATCTTCTCTAGGTTCAAACTTGCCAAGTTTTTCATCAGTCCTTTTGATGTAACATTTGCTTCCAAAAACTTTGAGGTATTTTATGATAGGAGTCTTACCATACCAAATTTCATGTGGAATTTGAGTGTTGTTTACCCGAACATTTTCTTTGTTGAGAATAGTGACGACAACGAATGCAGCTTCAGCCCAGAAGGTTGCAGGAGTTCTAGACTCATCTAGCATAACACGAGCCATTTGTTGGACAGTTTGTTCATCCTTTCTACCTCTCCATTTTGCTGAGGAGTCCTTGCAGTGGAGAATTGCCTTTTTATTCCATGTTCTTCACAAAAGTCAAAGAATTCATCCGAGGTAAATTCCCCTCCTTGATCAGATCTGAGACATTTGATTTTGCGATCTGATTCATTTTCAACCAGAGCTTTGAAGACTTTGAATTTTGCAAATGCTTCATCTTTATGCTTTAGAAGCCCTATCCAACACATTTTGGAAAAATCATCAATGAACAATATAAAGTATTCCTCTCCACGAGGTAATTTTTTCCTTGATGGACCACATAAATCAGTATGAACAAGTTCAAGAGGCTTACTAGCTGATCCTTCCTTTTTAGGGAATTGCGACCTGGTTTGCTTACCAAATTGACATGATTTGCATATTGTATTCTCTAGAACGTTGATATCAGGATGATCACGAACAACTTGGAATTTTCTAGCTTTTCTTATTTGAGAGAAGCTTAGATGTCCCAATCTTTCATGCCATAGCCAGTGTTCATCATTTTTGCTTATATAGCACTATTGTTGTCCTCCCTTGAGTATATATAAGTTGTTTGGAGTTCTTATACCTTTGATCACAGTTTCTCCTGTTTCAATCTCATGAGCAACACATCCATTTGATCGAAATACTACTTCATTTCCTTGATCACACATTTGGCTGACACTCAACAGGTTATGCTTTACACCATCAACATACATAAAATTCCCATCTTTAACTTTTTCTTTTAAGAGAACAGAACCTTTACCTTTTATGATAGCAAGAGTGTCATTTCCAAATGAGACCTTATTTTCCTTTTCTAAGGAATTATATGGATGAAGTTTTTCTTTATCACCTATCATGTGTTTCGAGCATCCACTGTCGATGTACCACTGATTTTCTTGTCCTTCTGCATAAAAGGCTATACCACATCTTTCTATTTGCAGTTCTTTCTTTCTCCATATTTTGGGATTTAATGAAGTTTGCTCCTTTTGCTGAAAGTTACTCCTGCATTCATATTCTTCATGACCAAAGTTGTTGCAGATAGAGCATTCTATTTCATTTTCAAGAAGAGAAAAGTTATTGTAGGTCCATTTCTTGATCCCCATCACATTCCTTCGATTTCGTGCTTCTCTAGTCATGATGGTCTTGTAAGCAACACATTGAGCAGCTTTGTGTCCAAAGTTATGACATGAAAAACATTGGCCATTGAAGAAGTTCCTGCGATTATCGAATCTACTGACCTGGTGATTGTAGTTGCTATTCATTCTTGAAACAGATTGAGTATGATTTACCTTAGGTTGTTTGTAGCTTCTATTTATCCTTGAAGTAAATTGAGCCTGATTTACCTGGTGATCTACTTTATGCCTTTGCTATCGATTGTCAAACTGTTCACTGCTCTTTGCTGCATCAAGATAGCTTTTAGTGGAGGTGGATGGCTTCTGTGCTTGGGATGCTTCTTTAGTATATCCAAGACCTGTCTTTATTAGAGGAGAACACTGCACTTTGATAATTTCATTTATGGTTTCTGATCCTTTAGCAAATCTAAGATTAATAACTTTTGTTTTCTCAATATCCTTTCTTATACCAACAATTTCACATTCTAGTTTTTCATTGTGTTTTTCTCTTTCAGCAAGTTGGAATGTCAGAGTATCTATAATCATATTCTTTTCTTCTAAACAAATTTTGAGTTTAGAATTTTCTTCATAAAGGTCATATTCATCTAAAGCATCTAAGAAATCATCATCTTCAAAAGCCATCAAAAGTCTATAGTCATTACTATTTTCATCTTCATCACTATTTGATAAACCATCGCTATCTTCATGTGTATAGTAGCTCTTCTTACACTTTCTTTTCTATTCCATTTTGATGATTCCTTACCTTTATCTAGCTTATCTTTATGAGGACATTTGGTCGTATAATGACCGACTCTTCCACAAGCAAAACATTTGAAAGTTAGTTTACCTCTGAATCTTCCAGAACCCCGTTGAAGGTTCTTGACAAAGTTTGCTTCTTCCTGTCCTTCTGAAATATGTCCTGATTCATTGAGTTCTTCTCTTCCTAAAGCTTTGAATGTGACTTCTCTCATATCTGATGGACCTCCTTTTCTCATTTCGAAAGCAGTTAAGATTCTGTGCAGCTGTGTCATAGATCCTACTTTTCTTCTATGGCAGAAACTTTTGTTTCAAACTTAGTAGACAAGGATCTTAAAACCTTTTCAACTAAAGTAACTTACTTTATCTCTTCACCCAAGTTCTTCATGCAATTAACAATCTCATCTATACGTAAGAAGTAACTAGCTATACTTTCATCATTGTGCATTTTGAGAGTTACATATTGAATTCTGAGAGATTGCAGTTTTGCACATTTTACCTGATTGTCTCCTTCGTAGCTTAGAACGATCTTGTCCCATATTTCTTTGGTGGTTTTGTGCTGCATAACTTTGTCAAATTCTGATTGTGACAAACTCCCCAATAATGTATTGACAACCTTGGCATTGGTTTCATATTGCTTTCACTTGCCGTATCTATAGGAATTGCTGATGGAAATGTATATCCTTCTTCCACGATTTCCCAGACATCTGTTCCAAGAGATTGAAGATAGGTTGTGGTTCTTACCTTGCAATAAACGAAGTTGCTTCCATCAAAGATTGGTGGTCTAATGGATCCCTCTCTTTCGTAGTTACTCATGATGATAGATCTTCCTTCAAGCGATCAAACTTCTTCTGAAGGACTTGCTCTAATACCAATTGTTGGAAATAATACTGAGAGCGGGGGGGGGGGGGATGAATCAGTATTAGCAAGTCAATAATATTTCATTTCCATAATCAAATTCATATAAACTACTTCAGTTAATGAAACTTGTGTGTATACACAACTGTATTTAAGGCAACTAGTGTATACCCTACAAACTTATAACTTAGTTAATTCATCATATTTTGATCTTCAATCTGTGCATCAGAACCATATAAATAGTAACCAGGTGTAGTAAAAAATAGAACAGACAATCACACATATGAATACAAGATATAAGGTGGAAACCCAATGTGGGTGAAAACCACCTGCTACAATCCTCTCTATCTTCTTTTAATAAGAAATTTATTTTTACAATTTTTGTATTGGTACAGTCTTATACCAGTACGTAGGCTTCTACCTACCAAAGGCTACAACCTTCTCTCATTCTCCAGCTTCTCCTGGAAGGGAGCGACAACCCCCTAGCTCTTGTACCAGCTGATGTGTTTACTAGTACGTAGGTGCTAGCCTACAGAAGGCTACAACCTTCTCTTTTCTTCCAGGGACCACGTTTCATAAATTTTCAGACTGGATCCATCAATAACATCAATCAAACATCAAATATATCTGCAACAACCAATCTCCTTTGCACTAATCAAAACTGAATCAATCAAACACTTCTCAAAATGTTGTAACCAGAATACAGTGAAAGTAACTAGAACCCAAGCCAGAACCTAGAACACTGCGACAACAAACAGAAGTAGCTAAAGCATATTTTATGAGGTATAAGCTACTTCAATGTGTCGAACCTGTGTACATACGCTATTTTCTCAAGGCGAACCTGCGTACAGATCCACAAATCAAATTTAAGATGTATATGTTGTTTTGATATGCAGAACCAGCGTGTGTACTCACCTTTTCTAAGGTGAACCTATGTACAGATCTATAAATGATGATTTAATCTTTACAACAATTCCAGACTTCAGTTATACCCAAATCATCATATTTATAGTCTACAACATGCACCAGATATTCAAATAAAAGATCAAAACACACAAAGATACCTCACTTCAAGCCTTAAGATCTTGACCAATCATTAGATCTTATCCTTCATCAAGCGCTAAGGTTCATCCTTGATTCAGATCCAGATGTGCACCATAACCCAATAATCTGTATTTTAGATCTTGCTCTTCATTAGATATTCAATACATGAGTGACTTTGCCTAATGATCTTCTCCTCCTTTTATAGTCTTAGGCCTTACTCAATACCATGGACCAAAACCACTTAGAACCAATACCTTGGAGCAAATACCTGGGGTCAACACTTCGATCAAGACACCTTGAACCAATACCAAGGATCAAAATACCATGGACCAAATACCACAGACCAAAACTAAGTTTTCCAACATGTACACGCCTTTCCTTTCGTGAAAGTGCGTGTGTACACTATATGCGCCTTTTAGTCTGCAAACTCGCATGTACATGCGTCTTGGTCAATGGGGAACCTGCGTATACCTCTCTTTCTTCATTCTGTGAGTTTGAACTGTGATCTGTCATCTGATTGAGTTGCCATCAAGAACAACACTTGTGTCATAGTGCCAAATCTGTGTCATAATGCCAACATAGGGTCCTATGGTCAATTTCCCTGTCAAAACATAGTTAAACCATATTAAGACATGCCCATTTTGCCTTGAAATGCCACTTTCCATTTTAGATAGCATTTCAAAATTGTGAAACATTATTTGAAATGTTTTATGGCATTTCAAAGGCATAACTTCTTGAGATTTGTGCTAACAACTAAAAAGGGTTATAGTCATCCTTATATCTAGGGAATTCCTTAAAAAACTCCAATCATATATTAATATTAAATCACCCTTGTATCCCTGAGGCATGGAGCACTTTACTTCTTATTGACTCTTTGATCTTGGAGAATATGCCAGTTGCCTTGTATCCCTTAAAGCTTGGGTATTCTTCTTCATGTTAGCCAACTCCTGATAAAAAGGATCTCAAGTGCAAGCTACAACTTCCTCAAAATGTGGCCACCTCCAGGCTCCAAAAGAGGTGCATTAAAGTAGTGATCCATGTGCATGGGATGGGGTTCTCCTCTAATGTGGTCCTTCATGCTTTTTAACCAACCAACCTTCACAAATAAGAAACTTTCAAAAATGAGTTATGCCTTTGCAACCTGATGAAAATGTTCTTTTCAAATATGGGTATAGAAATTAGATCTGAATTAGTGTTCTGATATAACTGTTGGCTGAAAACAATATCTCTGCAATATCATCATATCGAGGCAATGATAAGGTTTGCTTAAAACCTCTGCATATTGTCACCAATATCGAAAGAAGGTAATTGCTTTAACTTTGTGAATCATTTTTGTAGGCTGTAAGCAGCCCTAAATCATGATTATAGACCTGACAAGGGTCACAACCCTTCTAAAGAAGGGTTTTTCCCTATTACTGTATGTTGGCTTGGTTAATATCTCATATAATTCATTTTCCATATGCTGGACGATAAAATAGGAGTGTTGGCATAAACTACAAATTTGTATTGTGTGTAAAGGTCCATAGGATCTACTTTTGTATCTGCTCTTGTTGATGTGAAAGAGATGCCAGAAGAAGGTACAAATTGAACAATTTCCAAAAAAGTGTATCCATCTGGACAGATTGCACATCATTATAAAAGCTACAACAACAATGTCATCTCATAAACAAATCTTGGACATTATTTCAGTTCAACAATCATTCTACAAATGATCCCCTCCCTTAGCCAGTGATGTTCCTTGGTCAAGCTTTCTGGAATAAGATAAAATAGAACTTCCTTAAGTGGTAGTCACGGCCACTTGCACACCCAATCATAAAATAGCCAGACCTAAAATCAACTATGGAAAGTTTTGAATGGAATCCTAAGAAGAGGATGGTATAAGTGATGTAATTATGTACAGACAGTTGCACTGGTGCACTGACTTCCATATTTTGGTGCTTTTTATACCCTGAAGCCCTACAAATGGGACATCCCTTGCAAGGATGGAAAAATAACTTGTGTAAAGACCTCAAAACCCTTAAGCTTCACACATTAAATTATCCAGAGTAATGCATATATGTCGGTATTTCCAATGCCTCGAAGATGATTGTATGTTGTCTTGTAGTTGCATACAATGCTTCCTTGTGCAGCCTGTTTGCATCTTTTATTTGCATAAAGAGGAACTCTTTTACTTCTTCTTTGTGCTAGTTATTTCTCCACACAGTAAGCAGTTCACTTACTGTTGGTAATATATTAGAAAATGGGACTCAACACCTGTGCCAATAACATGCTGGGAACAATTGTTTTGGTGCCCACCTCTGCTTTTTGTTGAAATTTAACATTTTCTTAATTCTTGCATTCAAGTGGAGAATGCCTAAATCTAGAAAGGTGCGAAAGGTTGAACTCATTGTGACAATAAAGGAAGAGATGAATCAAGACCAAACAATTGGTTAATAATTGTCATTCTAAACTTGATCAATGACTACTCATGCATAAATAGTGAGTCATTATTTAGTGACAGCCATCAAATTAAAATTCTCTTGGGTTGGTGCATTATTGACAATGGTGGCATAAAAAATTTGACTTATAGGACCTATTTCAACAATAATGCTTGCCCCAAATTTCCATCCACATCCATATATATTATACACCAAGACCAATTATATAATGCATGCCAGAAACATCAAATTATATTTTTAATTTGAGGAAATGGGAGGCTGAACCTTAGGCCTCCATGACCATTTTAAAGGGAACCAGTTGAAAATGGTTTCAATTATGGAATCTCTATAAATGATGGTTGGGTGCACATTGGTTCACTTCAACCTCCACCTAGAGGTTAAGCGATCTCCCGCTCTCAACTTAAACAACATCTTTGTAGACTCTCCCTCCTTTGGCCCACCTCATTCTATGGATACACCTTAAGTGGTCATATCTCAAAGCTACTGGAAAGCCCCACTGAAGACAATCATGTGGCTATCTACATTGATACTGGCTCCACAATTGTGAAATATGAAGCCCTAGCATGTCATGTGGACAAGTAACTAAAGCCCAAAATGAGCATTACATTTTTACCTTTTTTTAGTAACCTAGTATATTTTTTTGAGTATTGTTTTTATTATGCCAGTATGTTAAGAAATATACCTGTGGAATTCTAAGAAGCGGATATAGGTAGGCCTCCATAGTATTTTGATCGGTTCATCCTTAATTGGGGATCCAAGTTATACTTTCCCAGGACTATATATTTTTAGTAAACTTAAGTTGTAATGTATGGCCACAACTTTTTTAAGATAATCTCTATTGACCCCCACACCCCTCACCTTGAAAGAAAAACATAAAAAATAACTAACCTAGCAAAGCTTGAAATTTATGATATCCCTTAACAATGAACAGGGATAGTGTTTTTTGTTTCTGTTGGGGGGGTAGGGTTTAGGTTTAGGGTTTTGAACAATTCCCTTGACTAATACAAACTGCACCCAACCCATTATATGGTCTACAAGCTTGCCTGGTTAACCATGAGTTTCCAACAATGACAACTTCAAGTAAAGGTCAATATATACTTCAAAGGAATCCAGAAGTAATGGAATGTATCAATTGCTATACTTACTACCTAGAAACAATTGCAAAAAGGATTCCAATCAAGTCAAAATGTTTACATCATATTACTTCATATTCAAGAATCCGATATTCTATGAATGCATCCAGATAAAACCTTTATGTTGTCATTGTTACTCTGTTTTATTCATTTGTAACAGTGAGTGCCAAATTGTTTTTAACCTGGAGATCTAAATTTTTTGTAAATGATTGTGTGTGTGATCCTAAGCACAATTATACTTTTATTTCAGTTTGTTTTTATCTTTGTTGGGCAAGCAATGTGCCGAAATAATCATAATAGGATTTGTGCTTCTATTTCTTTACGCCAAACACTTTATCAACAAACTCAATTGTTGTCTCTTAGTGAATGGATTGATTCTAAGATGAATTTTCTAAACAAGCATTTTTTTAATGGTAGCAGTAGCATAATTTTCATTGAATTTCTGCAGTGTGCAATGTCAGTGGCAATATGTAATTCACAATAAGAGCATAAGATGGTAGGCTCTATAACATAAGCAACGACAAAGCTTATATGTAATCATATTTTGTGATCATTTTCAATACCCTCTATTTTGGTAACATTATTAAAAACTTGAAACTTTGCAACATTTTTTTTATGATCGGTAGAACTCCAAACTAATTGCGATAGGTCCAGAGGCAAGTATTTTCCATCATTTTGTACTTGGCACTAAATCAAGCATCAAGTAAGTATTACTCATAGTAGCGATGTTCTATGATACATAGTAGAAATCATTTTTGACAATAATTGCTAACTATCGTTCCCTTAGCAACATTTCACCTTCCTCCATATTTCCTATGAATGCCCCATAAGTCGTACAACTCAGAAACAAACCCCTATTCAAAATTTATTTCACTTGATTGTTTGCATCCTGAATTTGGCTAGCCTTGCAGAGGTCATAGATCATAGAAAAACAGATGAATGCAAGCAACAATCTTTAAGAGCAATATTCCATCACATTATTATAATGAAATCTCCTTTAGCAGATCAGGAAACCTTCCTGTCATGAAATTTGTGTACTTGGACTTCAAATCATCTATGCAGTTTTTTATGGCTTTTTCCCTTTACTTGACAACAATTTCTTCGAAAGAGTTGCTTCCACCAATTTCAAGATCTCCTCACCTGATAGATACTTCTCCTTGACATTGACATTGGTGAGAAAGGAAGAGATATTATTTTTTGTTAACTTAGAGGAAAACTCCTTGGTAACTATGATAGGACCAAGAGACACTGGACCTGACTCATATGCAGGTACAAAGTTTCCATTTTGGTATCCAACCAAAAAGTGATAGGAAACTTGACCAGGTGTGAGGGCGTTAGCTTGAATATGTCATTTTATTATTTTGAGTGCCTTATGTAGCTAAGTGACTCTTATTGTTAGGCCTATCTATACTAATAGAGATTGGATGCACAACCTTAGGATTCCCCTTGGTTCATTCAGAGTGGGCTCCCACTAGTTTTGGTTTGAGATAGCTCACGGCATCACACACCTCAAAGGGAATTTTCAGCTATGTGACTTACAAGAGATCAAGTTGGGGGAGCACATTGTCTTCAAATGTTCCATCTAGTAGGAGATAGCACTGTTACATATTTATTGGATCTATTCTTGACTGATAACACTTGTTGTTTGGCTGTTTTGTCATGAATCAAATCTTATTCATCAATTTTAAAGTTTTGTTTGTTGCTTAGAGTCTATAGCCCAAGGACCAGGCACTATGTCTTGCCTAACTTTCCATTTCAAATCTTAAAAGACAAAAACAATATTATTTTGCAAATATGTTTTTTTAGCATTTGAAGGACAAGTTTGTAGGCTTATCATGGATTCCTCCCTTATGTTGGAGGAGAGATAACCTTATTTGAGAAGGATGATCACCAAGGTGACAATGGGTGATGCTATCAAGTAACTTTGGGGTTTATAGTTGATAATTGAATCTATATTTCGAAGCACAAATTTTAGAGGTAGCAATGAAGTGATTTTCTCCTTGGATTGATGGAATGAGTTTAAGCACTTATTCCATTTCTTAACAAGCCATAAGTTGGCTGATGTTATGGTTCTTTTGCTTTTGAGAAAGAAGCTGTCACAAGATATTTGAAAGCTTTTGTGGCTGCATCAAACGCTGGATCAAAGGAGGAGAGGGAGCCACCCCTCCTTAGGGAAGTCATGGCTACCCCTAAGAATAGATAACTTGAGAGTGAAAACCTAGTTGTGCAAGATTTCGTCTCTATTAATTGTAGGATTTGAACAATCAAATCTATCTTTGACATCATATTTAGCTTTGAACAATTTTCATGCTTAATGTAGGTGTTCTTTTGTAAAGTAACAACCTGCAGTACTTTGTATTAATTGGGACATTGCTACATTCTATAAGTTAAAACATTCTTTTAGTTATTGTGGCATTCATTTTTACCATTTAGAAAGACATGACAATTAAGGTGATTAGACATTTGTGTCAATTATGCCATTTTCCTAAATGCATATATTTGCAATATGTTGTAGTTTTCATCTGTAGTGTGCTCTTCCACTCAGTCTCACCTGAGAAGGGATAAAATTGCCAATTCTGCAGTTTGAAATAAGCCATTTGGAAGGATATGAAAAATAATAACTGGTTTTATATGTGAGAACCATTGCAACGAAACATATTGTTCTTGTTTCTATCTGGAGCCTTTTCTTTGTAATATTGTAGACATTTACTCAAACATCCGTATTAGTCAGCTTCAGCATGCTCCCTAATTTTGATCATCAATAGTCGCAAGGATATATACATGGTAAAATTTCATGCTGGTATGTTGTGATAAACATAATGCTTAACAACATTCGTCATGTTTTATAGTGATAAAAATACTTATGTATTTTTTTTTGTGAAACAGATTACACTTTAACTTTGCTTACATTATATATTGTAAATTTGATAGGTTGAGCTTCAATATATGCATGATTATGTAGGGGTCAGTACAAGTAATTGTATTGACACCATCTCCAATAACACATTTCTCAGGAGTAATTGGAAACGAGAATCTTTCTGTAGGGGGTGAAGTTTCTTTCTACATTACAGCAAGAAACTTCTTGAAATATGATGAAGGCTTGAGTATTTCAAATCTTGATTTTTTTTCTTCGTTGACCTTGTAAGACTTGGTCCTTGCCATTCTTGTAAACTAAAATAACGAATTTTAGTGGGTTTTTTGGTAAAATTTTGGGGCAATTGCAAAATCTTTTATGAAGCATTGCATAGAAAGTTTTTTGGCATCATACTGAAAGTGACTCATGCTTTGCAGAACTTGTAAGGGTGATACCTTGAAGGCATCTTACTTGCACACTGTTAGTCCTCTAAAAAAGATTGTTGTTGGAGCAGAGATATCACATAGCTTTTCAAGGAACAAGAATATGTTGACTATAGGCACTCAACATTCTTTGGACCCACCAACAACAATTAAGGGGTGTCTCAATAATTATGGAATGACAACTACACTACTTCAACATGAGTAGAGGCCTAAAAGTTTTGTTACTCTTTCTGGTGAGGTGGACACTAAGGCCTTTCACAACCATGAGAAGGTGGGGTTATCTCTGGTTTTGAAGACTTGAAGGATTTTTCATGGATATGCACTATTTGGTACAGATTTAAGCGAAGGTATGTGCCAAAGTTTGATTGGAATTCTTGAGTTTTTCCTTTCAGAATAATTATTTCAGTTCACGTGTTTTCTTTTGAGGCACAAATCAACTCAACACCTTGACTTAATTAGCAATGTAGTTTTGTGAAGTCAGATGTTGTAAATTTTATAAGGCATATGCTCTTGAAAATGGGTGTTGCCAAACATGGTTGGCCGAAGCTTCAATATCGTTGAAAAGTTGTGAAACATTTTTGGTTTTAGGTAATGGTAAGATATTAACTGAGCTCTTCAGTATTTGATATGGGTGGGGTTTTGTTCAGGCACTTCATTTCATATTGTTTCAACATTTGGACGAGGGCTTAGACCTTCCCATTTTGATTGAATTAATAATTTGAGTGTGTGTTGGCTTGCCCAAATTTTTTGTGGACATCAGTTAGCATTAGTGATCGACCTTCAACTGATCCCATTGGTTGTCTTTTTGCTGCAAGAAAAGGATTTGGCACTATTGTGTGTGTAACACATTCAATTTTAGCCAATAATAATTTTTTGTTGGGACTAATATTAACACCATAATTGATATTTCTACTTATTTCCATCTGATATTCAATGTTGATTTAATGTACTTTTGCATAGTTGTATTCAAGTGCCATAGAAAAGTCTGAAGAAGCATCTTTCTTTGAATCATACGAGGCCGCACATTCCATGCATGACTTGATGGCAACAATAGCAAAGGTATTTTTCCATCCAATTTAGGATCTTGTGATATTCTTTTTTGCAGTTGGAAAATGGAAATTTGTTAATGAATTGGGCTCTACCTTTTCTTAGAGGCCATGGCCAAGGGTATCTATTCCATTAAATACATCCAAGATTGCATCTTTCCTCATCTATTGAGATATGCCATAACCATGGGCCATCAAGGTTGCTAAGACTTCCACCCACTTTTGGATGGGGTAAATAACTTCGTTGGCCACATTAAATTCATCCAATACTTGCATCTTTCCTCATTTATTGGGACAAACCACAACCATGGGCCATCAAGGTTGTTAAGAATTTTACCCACTTTTGTATGAGGTAGATAACTTCATTGGCCATATTAATTCAGTAACATGTCTTCGGGTGGCTTTGAACCTAGTTGACCACAACCCACCTAACAGGATTTTGAATAGTTCGCTTCAATTTGTTTTAATATACAATTTAACTGTTTATTTACGGGATAAATTTTGAAACTCTTGTGAAAAATATCCTTGACAAATCCTGGGTGAGGACCAGATCCAGGTTTACCATGTCAGAACCTAGGTTCATTAAGATGATGACCTTGGTTTGAATATATCCACCATACAAACTAGGACCACCCATATTTATCGTTGCCATCTCTCTTTCATCATCAAGACTAACATACTGAGGAAATGTAACCTGTGGAGGCCCATGGTAGTCATTGCAATTCAATTTATATGAATACATGCCATGTCCACAATTTTTTATATTTAATCTTTGCATCCAATGTGGCCATTTCTTATTATGAGATTTACCACATCCAAAAATGGCATCATTCACATCATTTTGATGAAGTCTACAAAGGTCAACATAATTTTTTTCACATTTACAACTTCCCTCACATTTGTTGGTTCCTGAAGCTCGAGCACTTTCATAACAAAAACAGGCAGAGTCAAGCGACAAAAATGGTCCACTCTCTTTTCATCTGTTGATATTATAATGAATTTTTATTAGAGGCAATGTTTGTTTGTTTGTTTGTTTTGGTTAGAAAAGGGTTTTCTCTTGGTTTTATGTGACTTTTAATTTATCATATGTAGCATGTTGAGAAATGGGAAAGAATAATGTGTGACATTTATCTTGAAGAAATTGATGTTGAATGAAAGCATACCGAGTTTAACCAAGCTACAGTTCACTTCGGTAAAGGCGGAGGAACATATTAAAAAGTTGCCTATGAATACACCATATACATAGTTTGAACATAAGTAATATATGGATTTTCCTTTTGCAGATATGTTCTTTTTTATACCCAAGATATCATAGAAAGAAAAATATATTGTAGAATTGTTTGAGGACCTCATTGAGTTCGATTTTTCTGATGTCATGCTTGATTGGTACCTTCTCATATGTCAAGAAGACTTTAAATACGAAATAATATGTTCTTGAAACAAATCAAATTCAAATTTTATAGATAGAAAATATAAAAACAAATTTCAATGTCTTTGTTTGATTGTTACTTAACTCTATTGTGGGCATGTTACAGGAAATGTGATTGGAAAAAGGATGGTGAGACAATGCAGAGAATGTATTAGATATGATTCATTTGTTGTTAGAGGTCCTCTAGGCACCTGAGCCATCGACTTTGGAAATGTTTCTAGTAGGGATTCCTATGGTTTTTAATCTTGTGATTCTTTCACCTCATGGTTATTTTGCGAAAGAAAATGTTTTAAGGATGTCAGACAAGACATCTGTGGACAAGTAAACAAATTTTTTATAATTGCAATGTCCATTCCATGATATCCTCTCTTTATTGTTTGATTGTATTTTGAACATTTTTGTTTTGTATTTTAACTATGAAATTGAAAATACTTGGTGTCATGTCAATTTAAACAAAAACCAAAGCTTGAAGATGAAATTAGTATTACACGATATTGATTGGAACCCCTATAACTATTTTGAGTTAAAAGATTTTCATGGCTATCAAAAAAGTTTACTTTCATGTTTTTATTTGAGCACATGTTGTTTATATACCTAACCAAGTTCATGCATTAGAAAATGAAATGTTGTTGCGAATAGAATGACAAGGATTAAACATCACATCTTAGATTTTTCTTTTTCACAAGTTACCTATAGCCTAAACTTTTTAGCATGTAACTTAGTTGCATGATTGTGCCTAAGATTTCCTTGAAGGTTGAATACTAAGTTACTAAGGTGTTATTCTATATGGTGACATTTTATTTGCTTTGTTTATACAGGTCATCTGGCCACATTATAGTGGCCACTATCGCCCAACTGAAGAAAACTTGTTCGAGTTTCTTGCTTGTATGGGGAAAATGGATTTGACATTATTGATGTTGAGGTATATGTCGTATAAACTCTTTATGGTATACTTTAGTTTATATTTTATTGTTCATTGTATTTCATGTCTTACACTCTGCATTGTATCTTCTTTTGTTTTCAGAAAATGAACTCAGTATTAATGCTAAGAAGCAGAAATTGAAGAAAGAGGTTGAGAGAAATACCACTGGAGAGACAAATGCAAAAAGAGAGAGAGAAGAGAACTGATCTAGTGATATTCTTAGATTCAATATCCCACATAAGACACACACATAAAGGTTGATGGTCAAGTCTTCAGAGTTGATGAATTCACCTGTAATGCCTTGGCAACACAATGATAATGTTTTGAAGTGATGAAACGTCATTTCATGTGTAAAATTTAGTTCAGACAATATTAAGTTAAAAACTCATATTGTAATACTTTAGCATTTCATATAA
>APFE031531477.1:40148-105710 GCA_000404065.3 Pinus taeda
CCCGGAGGCTCCACCGGAGGGGGTCGATCCCAAGCAGGCGTTCTACAATCTGGTAAACTCACTGCCGCCATAGCACCCTCGTCCTTCTGTTTCAAAATTTGTCAAAAAATTAGACGGTCTTCAAGAAGTTCTTCTGCCTCCTACCCTACCTCGCCTGGCTTCTTTGTCGCTAGCAGAGAAAGGACTCATTGGTTAGTTTACGGGCCTCTGGCCCTCCCCGAAAACTGTCCAGAGATGGGTTGAGAGAAACTGGTCTGATAAAATACAAGGCAAGATATCCATCAGATTCTGTGGCAAAGGGTACTTCACATTTCACTTGGAATCCAAAGAAGACAAGGATTTAATTTTCAGAAATGGACCTTATTTCATGGACTCCAAGGGCCTGTACCTCAACAAATGGACCCCTGACTTTGATCCTGAACTTGATGTCCCCAGTGTTGTCCCGGTCTGGGTCCGACTCCCTCATCTTCCCCTCCACTGCTGGGGAGATGATTCAGTCCGAGCCATTGGAAATGCAGTTAGTAAATATGTAGATCGAAGTGAGCCAAAGGACAACATGCAAGCTTGTGCTCGGATTTGTGTTGAAGTGGATCTCGACAAAGGCCTCCCGGAAGCCATCAAGCTCAAAGTGGATGACTGGAGCCATATTCAGCAGCTAGACTATGAACAGATCTCGTTCAAATGCAAGGTATGTCACGAATACGACCACTTTCCAAATCGATGTACTAAGCTTATTAATGCATAAAATGGTCCTCAAGAGGAACAATGGGAAATGGTTAAAAAAAAGAAATTGGCCTCCCAGGCCAAAGGCATCTCTGAAGCTGATCCATCTCCCTCCGTAGTAGGTCATCCTTCCCCATCTTCTCCTGCTCCCTCCAAATCTCCCCCCCGCTCCCCTCCTCTGCCTCCTTCATCTAACCCCTTCTCTATCCTTTCTCTCCCGGAAAACCAACCCCTAGATCCCCCTTCTCTTGAAAATATCCCCCAAACCTCTTTCAAATCCTCCTTGCCCTTGATCATCTCCTCTCAGCCCCCTTCAGATCCTCCCTTAAACAGAATCACCAAGAGCTCTTCCAAAGAACATGGAGGATCTAGCGAATCCTTCAAGAAGGCTAGACCAGGCAGGAATTCCGCCAAACAGCATCGGGATGGGAACGCGCAGAAAGATATTGCTATGGGAACTCAGACACCCATAGAATCCTTCATACTGGGTCAGCATGACAAAGATATAGACAACAAGGAACATGGGGGGCGAGCACCTTCCCGAACACCACATTTAGAATGATGAAAATACTATCTTGGAACTGTAGGGGAGTTGGGCACCCCTCCAAAATAGTAGCCCTGAGAGATCTCATTCACCAAGAGAAACCCGGAATCATTTTGCTACAAGAAACAAAGCAAGGTCAGAGAGAAATGAACATTGTCATAGAACAATAGAGCCAGTACAAAGGAAGTATCAGTGAAGCAAGAGGAGCTTCAGGAGGTATAGCCACTATCTAGAACCAGAACATATGGAACTGTAATTCGGAAACCATCAACCAACATTGGATCAAAACAGTCTTGGAAAGCAATGAGGACAGGCAAACCGTAGCCATTTACAATATTTATGTGCCCAATCACTACAGGGATAAGGACTGTTGTTGGCGCGATCTAAAGTCCAGCATTGAGGAAGAAGGGAGCTCCAACATCATTATGGGAGGTGATTTTAACCTTATCCTCCATGCCAACAAAAAGAGGGGTGGAAATTTTACTTCTGATCCATATAGAACATATCTAGAAAACATCATGCAAGAATCCGATCTTGTGGATATTGCACCCAAAAACTAGCGTTACACATGGAGCAACTGTAGAATTGGCACAGGTAATATTATGGAGAGGTTAGATAGAATCTTAATCAACGTCTCACTTCTCTCTACGTTCTCTGTTGGATACGCCAGTGTCTTAACTTGTCCTGTCTCAAACCATTTCCCTGTCACGCTAACGCTGGATAAGCACAACAATCTCGAGCCTATCCCCTTCCATTATAGCTCCCTATGGAACGACAACCAAGAAGTGGCTGAAATTGTCCTCACTACTTAGAGACAGCATGTCGAGGGGTCCCCTGGATTCATATGGGAGACCAAACTCAAAAAAAACAAACAGGCTATTAAAAATTGGACCAAATCAAGCTACAAAGAGCCTGAAGAGGTAAAAAAGGAGATCAAAAATAACCTCAATAGCACGCAAAGATCGATTGAGGAATTTGGTCTCACCTAAGAAAGCAAACAATAGGAAAGTGATCTCTAAAACTGTGCCAAGTTAAGAGAGCAGAGGAGCTAAAATGGAGGCTAAAATCGAGGCAATTGTGGCTGCAGGGAGGAGACAAAAATTCAACTTTTTTTCATAAATAAATAGCAGTCAGAAAGGTAAGGAACAGTGTTAGCTCCATAATAGATGCTGCAGGTAACAGGCAGGTAAGCCAAGATGCCATTCGGAGCGCAACAACTGAACACTTCAGGGATCTTCTAACGGAAATTAAAGACCAGGAGGATTATACTGAGTTATTGCAACATCTGCCAGTAGGGATAAGTAAGCAAGTAAATGACAGTCTAAGCAGAGAGATTGATGAGGAAGGTGTTGCTAGAACAGTATGGGCCTTCCAACTTGACAAAGCCCCAGGCCCTGATGGCTTTCCCATATGTTTCTATCAAACATTCTGGGGAATTATAAAAAAATACCTGATAAAAATGTTAAAGTGGATCCAGCGGAAGTGCAAAATAGGGGGGTACACCAATGCCACACATCTGGCCCTCATACCCAAAGAAAATCGGCCTTCTTCATTTGCGAAATTCTGCCCTATTTCCTTATGTAATTCCTCCTACAAAATCCTCGCCAAAATCATTGCCTCTCGCCTCAAACCCTTCCTTCCTTCCCTAATTTCTGAAAATCAAGGGGGGTTCTTAGCAAATAGCCATATTTTTTATTCCATTCTTCTAGTACAAGAAGCTATTCACTCGAGCCAATCCAGTAAGGAGAAAGGATTTGTTCTCAAACTTGATTTGGCCAACGCCTTTGACAGAGTGAGGCACTCCTTTCTCTTTGTTGTCCTGAAGAAGTTGGGTTTTGATGCAAGCTTCCTTAACCTCATCAAAGCCTGCATCTCCGAGCCATGGATCACCCCTCTTGTTAATGGCAGACCAGGTGAAGCTTTTCAATCCTCCCGTGGCCTAAGACAAGGATGTCCTCTCTCACCTTATCTCTTCATTTTAATGGCTGAATAATTTAGCAAAGCGCTGGATTTCCATCGGAGGGTTGGTCTCATAATAGGAATAAAATTTGGGAATGGTGTCAAGAATATAAATCATTCTCAATTTGCAGATGATACCTTGCTGATTGGGGGGGCCTCTATCACAATAGCCAGGCGGTTCAAAGTCCTCTTGGACAAATCCATGGATTATTTTGGTGGTCTGGTCAATCAGCGAAAAAGTTGTATCTATGGTTGGAATACAACTTCGCAGGCCCTTCACAATATTGCTGCAACATTTGGGGTTTCTTGCCACTACGACTGGACTCACTTTTCATATTTGGGCATTCCTGTAAGCGCTGGACCTTTGAGAGCCGAAGTTTGGGACACCATAATAGATAAGATGAAAAGGAAAGTACAGCAATGGGGCTCAATATGGCTCAACCCAGCTGGTCGCCTCACCCTTCTGAAGTCTGGTATGTCCTCTCTGCCATTATTTCAATTTACTCTTCTCCAAGCCCCCGCCACCTTCCACCATAAAATGGAAGGCATCCTTTGCCATTTCTTGTGGCAAGGAGGGAAGAAAGAAAAAAAGAAGTTTAATTTGATCAGCTGGAAACAAGTAATTCAACCCCAAGACCGTGGTAGCCTTGGCATCAGATCCCTAAGATATCTCAACTTAGCCTTTGGAGGAAAAATGGTTTGGAGATTCATAACTGGTCCTTCTGCATGGTGGAAAAGGGTACTGGAAATTAAATATCTGAATTTTCCAAGGCATCAGCTCCTTGATCAAGACATCCCCATCAGAGACTCCACCAAAATCTGGCGCTTATGCAAAAACGTTATTCCTATAATTTCCTAGAACACTTCCAAAATTCCTAAGGGAGGAGAAAGCATTAATATTGGAACAAACAAAATCATGGGACAACATCCTATTAATATGAAAGCTGGAATCATTCCCATCGTCTCCTTTCTTGAAAGAATTGGCATTCATCATTTGGATCAGATTTCTCAATGGGATCCTTCATCCCTTCTATGGTCTGGATGGTCCTTCCCTGCTATACCCAATGATCTCAAAGATAGTTTATCAGCTCTCCAATCTCACTTGCATAATATAGCCCCTATCAAAAAGCATACCACAGATGGATTCAGTTGGGATCCTTCTGGATTTGGGTATACCGTTAAAGCTGTCCATCAATTCCTTTGTAACAGCAATCATCCTATGCCAATTTGGAATCATTGGAAGGCAGTTTGGAAGTCCGAGGCCCTTCCAAAAATCAAATTTTTTATATGGACCCTTCTCAAAGGGAAAACTCTTACTGCCGAAAATTTACAAAAGCGTGGAATTATCGGCCCCTCTAGTTGTCCCAATTGCTTGGCAGCTGAGGAATCCATCCACAACCTATTTACTGATTGCTCCTTCGCCACAGAATGCTGGAGAAACCTGTCCCAGAACAACCAAATTCCATGGACCAGCCAAGATAGCATCAGAGAAATTTTGCATAAGTGGAAAAAGAACTACCCTTGGCAGCGAAGGAAGAACAGCATTGCGAAGAGGGTATGGGAGATTCTGCCTTACATCATGCTATGGAATATTTGGTTGGCCCGCAATTGAAAAGTTTTTAAGGACAAGGGTTCAAATGCCAGAAGTCTATGTAGCAAAGTAAAGGGCCTCGCCCTTGAAACTATCTCAGCTAAAAACCACATGGCTGTAGACATCACCGACCTCAGTGTGGAAGAACGGAGCTTTATTGGCCACTTGTTGAATAAAAACAATAACAGGCAGCTAGGTAGCACTGCTCACAATAGACAAAATGTTGTCCCTCACCAGTGGAAAATCAGACTTAAAGAAAATGAGTTTGCTACTTGGATTCAAAACTATAACAGGTACTGTCTTTTTTTTACGAAGCTTCAAAATCGAACCCTGGGGTTGCAGGGGCTGGAGGAGTGATTCTTAATGCTAATGGAGACACTATTTTATCATATGATTGGGGCCTTGGTCAAACCTCCAACAATAGGGCAGAAGCACTGGCTCTATGCCAGGGTCTTATTCAGCTTGGGAAGCTGGGAATAAATGCAGCCTTCATCTTCGGAGACTCAAAAGTTATTATCAACTCAATGGTTCAGAGGAAAGATCCCACAAATGTATTTCTCTAGCAGATATTAAGTCGCTGCCATATTCTAGTCCAACACATGGAGGATCTGTGATTTTATCATATCTTACGCAGCTTAAACAGAAATGTCAATAAACAGTCCAATAAGGCATGCACCAGACCTCAGGGTTGTCTAGTCTGTAACGAAGCAGAGACCTATTATCATTTGCCATGACTGTGGAAAGGATCCCCCTCATTCAGAGATGCAACAAGCTCACAATTCCTAATAAGACAGCAGAAACGATGAATCATATTTATTTCACCATGACCAAAAATGAAAAAGGGACAGGGTGCACTCAGGTAATTCATTTGCAAACGTTATTTATCAATTGATTGTCCTTTTTCTTGCATCAGGCTCTCCCTCACCTGCTCCCCTACTTCAGTTCCCTCTCTCCCTTGAATCTGTCTCTTTCCCTTTCGATCCATCTGAACTCCCTGTCCCTGTGGGCCTGTCTTGCTCTTAGAACCCGTGATTCCCTCTCCCCTGGATCTTCTGGACGCCCACTGTTCTTCGATCCTCCCTATGGGCAGCACATTCCTCTGGCACCGCTCAATAATCAGAGCCTCATGACAACGCTCTTGCCCTCCCTTTATCAGGATTTGTTATCAACTCGTTCACTAACTCGGTCCAGACAGAAGCCTCAAGCAGAGATATCGCTCAATGATCAGAGCCCCATGACAGCGCTTCCGCCCTTCTTTTATCAAGATTTGTTTTCAGCTATTCCTTTATTGCGGTCCAGACAGGTGCTACAGGCAAAGATATCATACTTCTCTTCATCCTTTGGAGCGGAACAGCAAGGCGCTTCAAACTGGAAAATCAGGCTCCTTTTCATTCTCATAGTCAGGCTTATCACCCTCTTCATTTTATATAGATAATGTTTTGCAAATGCCGTCTCTTAGTGTTCCAATTTGTCAGGATATATTCCAGTTTAAATTTCATTTCAAATCCCAAGTGGCGGGAACCTGGAGGATCCTATTGTTGTAATTCCTCCCTTCCCTACTTCACTCGGCGAATAATTATGTACTAGAGAGGAACAACTTCCATCTTCCTCTTTTTTCGAAAAGCAATATAGCAACCGATGATGTTAGTAAAAAAAAAATTATGTGGTTGAAATTATTTATAGATGTACTTGATATTGTTTAGTATTGTAAATTAACATATGAAACTCTGTGTTTTCATATTAGATGAACATGCACATTGTATGACATTTTTTAAATTTAGTTGCAAAATCATACTAATTAATTTATGTTGATTAATAATGAACACATGCAATCAATTTAAAACTACTAAATTAGTAGTTTATATTGATTAATGATGAACGCAAATAAAATGAATATACAGCTAAATTAGTCATTTATAATGATTATTAATGAAAGTAAATGAAATGAATATAAACTACTAAATTAGTCATTTATATAATAAATATGAAACTACAAAAAAATGACTACTGCAAATGGTAAATTTGTGATTCCAAAGGACAACTAAACTTTTAATATATATTACTATTAGTAGCTAATTTACAGTATCTTATAACACAACCAAAATTTAGTCATATTTCTCTGTTCATTAATTGGTTTCCAACGATGACTAAAATTTGCATATATATGACTATTAGTAGCTAATTTACAGTATCTTATAACACGACCAACATTTTGGTCATATTTCTTTGGTCATTAATTGGTTTTCTCAGGTGACCATATAGTAATATATTTTGTTGTTTATTTGGTCATTAATTATGGCAATTAGTGACTAAATCAATGACCAAATTTATGACTAAACATACTACTAGATGATAGAATTGAGACAACCAATTAATGACTAAGCTAAAAACGACTAAAATTTGGTCGTGTTATAAGATACTGTAAATTAGCTACTACTGGTCACCGACTGAAAAATGGTCGTTATATGCAAATTTTAGTCATTTTTTTAGTAATTAATTAGCCATTTTGTACTATTGTTGTGAAAAATCAAGGGGAAGGATCATCAGGACAAGCCTCTCCCAAGTCTCCTATCACTTATGTTAGGAGGCCTGTGACTAGATCTTCCTCATCCAAAGGAAAAAGTCTCCTACAGGAGACACAGAAGGACCTATAGGAAGCAGAGGCCATCCTACAGGAAACTCTGCTAAACCTATAGGAAACTCTGAAATTGGACAAAGAAGGGGTCATGCAGTAAGAAACAAAGAAGGAGGATCCAGAACTGAGGGAACCTAGTCCTCAACCCAACCTTGACTCCTACTACAGGTTCATTGAAGGGGGTAGGTTCATTCCATAGAAATTTTCCATCCCCTTATTCTTTGAGCTTGAGAAAGAAAGGGAAAGAACACATAGGTGGATGAAAATTACCAAATCTAAAGGAGTGGAGGACAGAGGTCACATGGAGGAGAAAGCAAAGGAGATAGGTAGAGAACTGAGCAGCCTGAGGGACAGAGAGGCAATGATGAAAGCTCAGTTGGAGGCAAAGAATGCATGGTTAAGGGGACAACTACAAGAGAGAGAGAATCAATTTTCATCCATGGCTAGTCTATCCTTAGAGGAAATCCAGTGTAGGATGCCAGAAAAGTCCTATGCATTGTATCTTAAGGAACAGTGGCTATAGTTCCAAATCAAAAATTTATTACAGAGAGGCACTATGCTCTTCCAAGGCTACAAACAATTCATTAATCTCTGTGATCAAAGCACCTTGGAGGATAGAGCTAAAATGTTTGAGTTTTACCTCCACAACTTGGCCTTGACTGATATGAATGTGTGGGATCCAAATTCAAAACTAGGGGACTTACAGTTGATTTCTTTGGCATTTTGGATGAATCTGAGGAAGCAAGGGCTGCAGAAAGAAGAAAGTAATGGCAAGAGAAGAAACAAAACCCCTCATGATAAGAGTTGAACAATTAAATCCAATGGTTGTCATCAGCACCCATAGCTTGATTGCAAATGACCCTACACTTGCACCTAGGTACCTTGCTACCCAAGAGCAAGAAATCACACACTTTGAGGACATGTTCAGGTTATTAGGGGATGACAGCATGCAAGCTTGCCAAAGGAGATGGAACACTTTTCCTTACAGCTTGAAAATCAGAGAGTACCATTCTCCTTAGAGAATGAGAGAGGCGCTTAACAGAACACCCATGCACAAGCAAGCTCTCCAAAGACTCAAAATCAATTGGATTGGCTTGAGACTCAGTCCACCACTGCTCTTAGGAATGTTGGGAGGAAGGAAGGAAGAGCAAGAAATAAAGTAGTGGAAGGAGATAGAGAGGAAGGCAGGATTCTATGCACAGGAAGAGGAAAATATAGCAGAAGCATGGGATGTCAGGGAGGCCACAAGAGAAATGAAAGACATGGATATAGATTGAGTTGCTCGGAGAATGAGCAACACTTTCAGTAAGGGGTGATGATGAGTCTCATCATTGGGTAACTATATGGACCTTAATACACCTCCTAGCTTATTCAAATCAACTCTTCTCATAATTTCTTACATATTTTTATTATATTTTACTTAATGAGATGAATCAAAGTGAGATATTATGCCGAGTGGACTAATGTGCATTTATTGCAGGTTTTTGAGAGAAAATCATAGAAATTTTGGCTAATTAAGGGCTGAAACTCGAATGAGACAAGGAGGAGAGATTGTAGGAGATAGATCCTCCTCATTTACTCCTCACTTATTTGAATATTCCTCCGTCAAATCACACTAGCTCGGAGTTACAAGTAGCCAAATCATGAAGATCAAAAGGTAGTTGAGCCAGTGACAATTAAAGAGTCAATTCATCTTGAGTTTGGTAGCCGAGCCTCCCTAGATTTTAAGGAAGTCATTGGAGACTTCAGTTGTATAAATAAGGAGGCCTAAAGCCTCATTAGATTTCAAATTTTTGATGTAAAAACACTAGGCGAGTTCAAGACTTGTGGAAGACATTGTTAAGTAACTTTCTGATTTTATAATGAGAATGAGCATTTCCTTGATCCAGCACTGAGTTGAATCAGAGGGCTGAAGCTCTTGGGTTAGGGCCCAACCCTAGCAACAAAGACTCTTCTTCTTGTATTTGTATTCTTTGTTGATTTCATAGATTAATGGTTGAATTGTGTTTAGCATTATTTCATTACAAGTAGTTGTGGATTTGATTAGTTTTCTTCCATTTTTGCATTGCTACAGCATTAGCTTAGGAATATAAAGGAATATCAAAAAGATGTTAGTAGGTGGATTTGGCCTCACTCCTCTCTTCAGGGACCATGGTTTGAGGAAAGAACTCCTATGCAGCCCCAAAAAGACAGAATTCTGATTTCTCATGGAATTTAGGGTTTTCTATTACTTAGGTCAGTATTTCACTAGTTTTCAAGAATAGGATTTAATTGTCATTTATTCTATCTTCAGTCTTACATTAGATTTCATCAAGGTTTCATATTACCCTGCAATTTTTCCCATGCATGAAATAGGCAGCTAGCTCATGAAATTATGTTTTCCTTAGTTAATTGAAATTCTTCTTGTTTACATGATTTATGGATAAATGTCAATGATTGATGCAGTGCAGTAGTTTCAGCAGTACAGAGAGATTTCATGATTAGCAACCCCATCCTAACCTCATCCATCCATGGTTATCACTTTTCTTCACTAAATCCCTCACTAAATTCATCATTCCACAAGAATACTTCTCCAAGCTTATTGAGCAAATCCAACCATCTCACAGCTTTGTTTTTTAGTTTGAAGGAGTCCTAAGAACTTCCTTGCTTCATTTCACCCACCATTCACCTTCCTTAAGCCTTACATCACCTTCCAAATCCCTCCTCTTGCTCTCGGTTGTATCCTGTAGGAATACAAGAGATCTTGTAGGAGCATTAGGACATCATGTAGGTTGACTTGTAGTGGCCCGAATTGTGGAAAAAGCCCCTAGGAAGCTAGAAAGGGACCCCTACTTGCCTCCCAATCCATCTGACCATCCACCATCATCCCTAATCCACCTGCCACATCACCAAGAGAAGTTAGCTTTCACACTTTCACACAAAAAAGACAGAAAGGAAAAAATAGTTATTTTGTTCATTTACATGCATAGCAATAGAATGTTTGATGTTTCAAATTGCATGCCTAGGACAGTAGGATTGCATATATTATAATTTAAAATTCGCTTGAAGCAAAGCCTCTTAGCAGTTAGATTAGATGAATGGTGTGTTTAAGCATTTGATTTCAGTCTTTTTCCTTACTGCAGTAGACAAGATTTCTTTTAGTATAGATTTCCCTTTTTCCTCATTGGTAATTGTTAGCACTCTAGGAAACTCTCCTAGGTTGTAGCTTGGAGATGCCTGGTAACATATAAATCTTCAAGATCATTCTCTGAACTATTGGAATGGATTGGGGTTTGGATCAAGTCAGATGATTGCTTCAACTCTGTTTTCACTCAAGACATGCATGAACACCCTCAACTTGACAAGGCTTTAGACCACTAATGCTCAATAGTTTATAGATTCAATGAATAAGTGGAGAATCCTGACAGTACCAGCAGATGCATACATAAACACATATGAATGGCTAGCTACAGAAAGTAAATGAAGCTTGAAGATCTAATTTATCAACACAGAGATAAGATGATAGTTATCTGGCATTAGACACAAAAGAAAACCTGAATAACCTATTCAGGTGCAAGCTTAGAATAGAGGAGAAGATGGCAATTGAACATGTAATAGCAAAAGAAGCTTGTATTACTCGAATTAAGATGAGACGCTAAGAGGAACAGAGTATCCACAGTCTCCAAAAGTTGAACCCTTGTTTTTTCTAACTTTCAGCCATTTATAGGCTTTTTACAATGCTCTCAGGCTCTCCAAGGCTCGAGATGTCTTAATCTATCCCCTCTGTCTTCTAACTACTTGATGCCATAACTAGGAAAACATGAGCTTAGAGGTCTCTTTTCCTAACAAACACGATAACCAAATTCTGGTAATTTCAACGCGTTGTCAAGTGGCTCGCTTGTGCCAACGACGTTCCATGACCATCTTTGTTGGTTCAGTTGCATCATGTGGTTGTTTTCCCCTTTCGGCCATGCTTTCTATTATTTCAGTTCAACTGTCTGACTGTCACAAACACTAACAGAGCCAACAACTTTCCTCCCTGGGTGATTGATGGGAAGTAGGGTACGGGGGCATATGGGCATTTGGATGGGATGGATCGACGATCAGGATGTTGGTCGAGCAGCGGAGGATGAACTGAGGTGATCATGAACGAGGGCTGTTGAATCGAGAGGAATGGAAGGAGAAGATCAAACACCGGAGGCCTAAAGTCATGGCGAGAGTGGAATAAGTCCAAGTCGTCAGATCTCAGATGAGTAGATCGAACAACTATCGAGCAGAGGAGGTGCTCGGAAGATAACGGCCGGGAGCGGTTTTACCCAAGCATAAATAACTTCTATCGGGTGGTCATCAGACGATAAGTGGTAAAGGTTGGAGCCTGCCCGATTCCATTCATCAGGAGCCACGTAGCAACGGAGGAGAGAGAGGAAACCACCTTTATCGGGAAGGTATCCTTCTCGCTTGTTGCCCGAGCGATATGCGCGATAGCCATTAGATATGGCAGGAATGATCTAACGGTGATGATTGATCGAGTAGATCACGTTGATCTGGTGAAGTGTGGACCGTCAGATTGGTGAGAATATCGATGGTGGGGGAACACGGAGGTACGATATGTCCTCGAGAAATGTGCAAAGGGCGCATATGGATGGAAAGGTAAGGTTTTTCGGTGGGTTTTGCGCATTAGTGCATGAGGGAAAAAGTGGATAAATTCACATAGGGCCAAGGCGAAAGTGGGTTGTTATGATGTGAGGGTTTGGTTAGGACATGAGTGAACGAGAATGGGAGTGGATGAGTGAGAAAAATGGGGTGATGGATCGTGTGGGAACCTCTCCACGACAACAAAACAAACCATTTCCTTCCTTTAGCATTCAAAATAGCAGCGTTGCACCTCAAGGATAACATTAACCAAGCTTCTTCTGAATCAATAGGAGTCTAGTTTGAAAAAACCTTAGTGGTCTATCACCATATTAGCAGTGAGAAAGAGCGGACCCATCACATTTACTTGTGTATACAACACTATCACCTCCAAGTTTGTACGAACCCTGGGTTGATAAAGTAAAGTTGGTAGCTCCAGGAGTTGCAACATTCTTGCTACAATACTAGTGCTCATCATACTCTTTGCCTCGGAACTTCCACTTTAATCCAAATCTCTGCTTATGCCCCTCTCACTGCAACTCATCTCACTGATTTGATTTTCTCAGCAAAACACGCCCCAGAAAAATCAAACTGACTAGTCAACTTGGTGTATCTTCAACTCACCCTCAAGCCTCCTCTTATACTTTTCATGTTGATGAATCAACGGCTGAGATTAAGTCCCTAATCAATGACTAAGATTAAAACATAATTGATCCTCGTCTCTTAGAAGCTTCTCACCCATATTTTTATTAAGACCCATTAATGTTTTTATTTTCCTAAGTTTAGACTTAGGGACCCCATTAAAAATATTAATTATTTTAATAACTCACAATCCGGGTGGAATTTCTCCAAATGATTTATGGGCCTTTGAGATCTTATCTATTCTAGCCCCTCCACAAAATTTCAGAGCTAGAGCACACCTGATGCTAACCAAAATCAATAGGGAGATGGTGGATCAAATGTGGGTTGTGTCCTTCTCTATTCGCTCGTTGAATGAATGTTTTTGGTATATGATTTGGTGTGATATTTTTGTATATTTACATATGTATATGGATGTAAATACCGCCATCAGCTATGTTATAAAGCTCCAATAAGTGGTATGGGTGTCATGTCGTTATGGTTGTCATGTTGTTATGTGTCATGTTGGTTTTCTTCTCAACAGGTTGATCATTGTAAATATTGCATCGAGCTAAGTTATAAAGCTCCATGGGTAGCATGTTTTGCTTCTCAACAGTGTTGTTAGTTGTAGGTGTCATTGAAAACCAAGGACAGTGTTCCCCCAAGGGGTAGGGTTCTGTAACAACCCTGGTCAAAATTCCATGTAATAAAGTTAATAAAGGCAAAATAATAACCAAGTTCATGGAACATGTATTTCAAGCTGAGTGTTGGGAAAAGCATCCTAGTGCAAGTGCTCATTTGGTTTATTATGGCTAAAGAAATTGGAAAAGGCTTTGAAAAGGTAAAGTAGCATTAATTGGCATTTTATTTATGAAAATAATGGAAATTAGGAGAAAAGGAAGGTGAAAGGTCACAGGCTGCATGTGAGTAGGAAAATGAAGGAAAATAATGGAAAAAATGAAGAAAATATAGGTCTCATTAATAAAAAGGCTTATGAGGATCACTTCACAACATTTTTCCAGTCCAGTTTTGGAGCTCTCTCTATTATCTCTCTCTCTCACTCTTGGACACTTAGAGCATTCTTGGAGCACTCTAGCATTGGATCAAGGAAAGCAAAGGAAGGACAAAGAAGGCAAAGAGAAGCAAAGATCAAGCAAGGAAGAGTAGGATCAAGCAACTACAGTGGGATTACTTGCAGGTATTGATTTGCATGTGTGATTTCCATGCTAGATTTGGCATGCATGGTACATGAGTGTGAGTATTTAGTTCTCTTGTTGTCATTGGCATGGGTTTTTTTAGGTGCGACAGTGATTTTCAACCTTGCCTTGCCATTTCCGGATAGCCATGGTGTGATGGGTTCTCTTTTATTTGGTTAAGTTGGATTTCCATATGGTTTTGAAACTAAGTGAGGTGGTCTCTGAAGAAGAACACAAGCCCTAGGAATCCCCATACCGGAGAAGGTGGGATTGTGGTAAAGTTGAATTTTGTGTACCTCGGTGGGCATAGGAATCCTCGACCGGTGAATGGCAGGATATACGGTAAATCCTAGAAGTGTGTGCCCTCAGTCAGGCCTAGGAATCCTCAACCAGTGAATGGTAGGATATACGGTAAAGCCTGGAGGGTGGAGTCTCGATTAGGCCTAGGAATCCTCGTTCAATGAATGGTGGGATATACGGTAAATCCTAGAGCCTAGGAAGCAAAAAAATTCCTCACGTTGTAAGTGGATAAATATGATGGCATCCATGCTTGTTTAGGGCCTAGTGATCCCGTGGGGATTATGGTAAAGCCTGAGGAAACTTGGATTGGTTTTGTTGTGTCCCACATTCATGCTTGGAATATGGCACGAGGGTGATTGGTTGAAAGAAATATTTAGTTCATCCAATCTAGGTCAGGTGGTTTATGGAAGTCATGGACCTGGTTGGCTTATGCATTCATTAATAAGATCTCTTTCTCCTTGGTATTTCATGTGTAAATATATTGGTTCATATGTGATTCTTATGGTTGTTATATCCTTGTTATTTCCATTGGTTATGAGTATGTTTTATGAGAAACTTGATGTATGGCTCTCAACATGTTTTGATTTGCAATTGAATGTATAATGAATATATGACCTAATAGATGATAATGCAACTATTATGATAGAGAAAAAATTCTTCTTTACGAATCTCAGATAAGTATGAGATCCCTATGCTCAGATTTGTTGTTATGACCTGTAGATTACATAGTTGTGACATATTTGACGAAATTCTTGCCATGGCTAGTAGGGGTTAGATCAAATACTTGCACCAATGATTGCATTAGTAGCCTTATTGCATTGTTACTTATCATCTCTGAAAGTTTCATGAAGTTCTGGGCTGTGGCACGAGTCCTGGCCCTAAAAAAGTGGCATAGAACCATGGGTCGTTGGCTCGGAATTAGCTAAAAAAGTCCACAGTCGTCAGCATGCCTTACTATGGGAGTAACTGGAAGGCCTCAGTCCTATGCATGGCTCATCATGGGAGTGGTTGAGGGTCCAAATTAGTGAAATATCAAGTTGTCTCAGGGGTTGGTCACCTAGAAAGGTTGGTTGGCCCCTGAAGGTTCTGTAGCATGTCTGGAAGGTCAAAATGGTTTTGTTTTGTTGGTTCCACTTTCTTTACTATACATGGGGAGTTGAATCACATAATAGTAGCCTCTCGTCACATGTTTACCCCAGCACACCAGTTAACTTGGGTAAATGTGGGTGGAGGGTGTTACACTTCTATCATGATCATTGATGGGTTTGAGCCTTTATGTGAATTCCCCTTGTATTTTTGTGGTCACCCATTGTGTGTGTCATGGATAAGAGCCCCATTGCCATTCTACTATTAGCTACATGTTGTCATTTCCTTCCATTGTAGAGGAGCCATGGATTTGTAGGTGATTCTATTAGATAACCATTTTGTCTAAGCCAAATAAATAACTACCCCAACAAGCTATGGCTTGAACCATTGTGATATCTTCTTTTGAGAATACAATAATTCCTTCCTAATTCTCAAGGCCAACTACTTTTATACGCTCCCAATATCTGAACATTATGCTTCATAAATACCTCCACATCCCTTCCTTCCATTGCATTAATCATTGAGGTAGAGCTTTGTCTTGGTACTAGACGCTAAGTGTTGTGATGAGTGATGGAAGCTTGAACCATGATGGATATAGGGATGATTTCTCAGAGGTCCCTCTAAGCCCTCATTCTATACTTTCTGACCTGCCAAATCTATATATAAGGAATAATAAAATAGGTGTAAGTATTGATAAAGTATTGCAAGCATGATATCCTTTAAAAAACAAGAAGATATATTACTCTTTATTTCAAGTTGATTGCTATATTGACATTTGTGAAATGTCATTGACAAATAGTAAGAAGGTAGGTTGAATTAGTTGATGTTGTATAACTTTAGCTTTTGATGAACAATTTCCACTATGTGGCCCCAAATGATATTTTATGTTTTCCAATTAAAACAACAATTTGTTGGAAGTTTTCTAAATGATTCTTAATCTCTTAGGGCTTGCTAACTTTTAAAGGATGGTCAAAGTATGAAAGAATGAGAGATTCTTAGTAGTTATTCTTGGGGCGTTTTATTTTGGTGGACACAATGCCTCAAATTTGTTCCCAGGAGAGGAAATGATATTAAAAGGTAACTGTAAATTTGATGGGTTTGTATCTACTAAAACCAGTGAAATGTGATTGAAGGGATTGAATGCCTTATGTATTATTGCATAAGGCAAGTTGGATGACATTGTGTGCATGCAATTATTAGGCTACCCAAGGATGAGAATGGAGAGAATGGAAACAAGGAATTACTTCCATAAGAAAGTTGGGTGTTCGCTATATTAAAAAGACGCCATAAATCATTAAAGGTTTAGATGGAATGATGTGTGGATGTAAACGATTTCATTTAGTAATCTTATATTTCAAATGTTAGCATGGGATAGCTAAAGTAAAATTTAAATATTTTATTTAATTTCTTGTTTTAATGGTATTTAGTGAATTTTATTGGTTGAAAGGATTATTTTAGTAATTGACATAGCCCAAAAAAATGGAAATAAAATCTCTTCATATTAGTTCAAGTAGTTCAACAATATTTCAAAACCTTAACATGAGATTGCTAATGTTTAAATTTTAAAAAATCACCCCAAAAGATTAGTTATTTGTACAAAAGGTGATAAAACAATTTTTTTTCTAAAGTAACTAGTAAACACCATTGGACTTAAAGTACACTTAGATCGATCTCTTATACACTTCTATAAAATTTACATGTTTCCTAGTGGTAAATAGGAGTTGAATCAAAGCTCAAAACTCATCTTCTATTATCAATTGAGAGAAATATATCCTAGATAAACACATTAAAGGAAACACAACATGAACAAGAGGGTGCTCAGTTGAACTTGAACTTTATCTTATACCATGTTTAATGACACATGAGCATAATTGAAGCGAACTACATTGGGTATTGGAGATAAAAAGAACATGATTTAGACTCTAAGCTCAATTAGACTCTTTCACTCTCTCCTAATTGACAAATCAAATATGAGTAGTTGTGTTTATAAAGATTTTTGGAGAGAATGCCATGACAAGAAAGTGTTGGTAAGAAGAATCTCATTTTTGTTGGTGCATTGTGTGAGTTAGGGATATAACAATAACTAATACGGGGAAAATGGGAACAATAACTCACTATATTGTCTTGTAAATGCCTTTCAGTATGAGGAGACACCAATTAGTGCCAATAGATTCAACCAAGGCTAAGCACATGGCCAACAAAGTACAAATTGGAGCTACTGAGGTGACCCATGATGCTCCACCTAATATTTCTATTACATAGTGGAGCATTATGTGGTCCACAATGCTTCCAACATATACATTAGATATTTACAAAATGATTAGAGCTACTTAATCAATGTTGACTACACCTAAGTAATGGTCATATGTGTTGAAGTACCAACTTAGATTTGGGTCAAGAGGATTTTGTAGATACTCTGCATGAACAACATTTATTGCCATTGGTGGCATGGCAATGAAACATATACTTAGTGGAGAATCAATGCTGGTAGGTGACACTTCATCTGGATGCATAATCAAATGGCCTTGGAAGCTTGATTTGATATCCCAATATTTGTACTCTTATGTTGGTGTTCTCTAGTGGATTAGAGTATATTCATTAAACTGGACATCAGGCTTGAACTGTAAATTAGGATATTGGCATGTAAGGATCTCCAATTATAGATGGGAAATGAAATGGTATTTGATAGCTAAAAACGAGGTATCTCTCAAACATAACTTTTCTATAAAGAGTACAAGAGCACAAAGACCAATTATATGAGACTATTACAAAACATTCCATTGTCATCCATACATATTTTCTATATTTGATCAATTTTAGGACAATAACATAATCTTCAAAATTTTACATGGAATGGAAAAAAACAAAGATAAGATTGACTATTTTTAAGTCCTACAATCACATTTTCAAAAGCATTATTACTCGTTGAAATGCAAATAGTTATTCACATAGTTACACAATGTGTCTAGTTTAATTATCAACAATTATTAGTTAAATGGTAGAGATTTAACCTTCATCAAATATGTAAGAATATTACAAATTAAGAATTCCTATGATAAAGTAGGGGTGAATCTCCATGCTTAAAAATATTGTTACATATTTTTTAAAATGTATAATATCAATTTAAAATAAAATTGTAATTTAACTAATTTTTATGATTTTTTTTTAATTTAAGGAAAGTGAAATGTATCATAAGATAAATATTTTGATACTTATCATTCACTAATGCTTAGTTTATATAGTTATGCTAATTAAACTTATTCAATCATTTTTCTAAAATTAAATAAACTTAATTAAAAGCCAAAATCAAACCTTAAAATCTATTCAATCATAGATATAACTAATTCCAACTTCTTTAATAACACCAATTTGTATTTATAAACTACGTCATATTTTAGTAGTCAGTGAATATATTAGTTATTTTAGTAATTAGTTAATGATAAGACAAATTTTGTAACATGCTATTGAACTAACTTGTTATTTGTTAACGAAATTTAATAAAATTTTCTATCTAAATTTTTAGTAATTAAAAAGAAACAGAAATTTAAAGAATTAAAAACAATCTTAAAACTTATTATAACATTATACATCTATATGGTTTAAAAAAAATTAAATTAAACCAATATTACAATTTTATTTTATGTAAACATTGTTGAGAAAAAAGAACATTTATCAAAATAAATGGCATTCCAATTCAAAAAACACAAAATATTTTTCTATATCACGAAGAACGTTTAGAAATAGAAAGTTTACACGAAATTATGATAGTTTGGTTTTAACATGGATTTGAATTTGTAAAACTGAATTGAACTGCACTGTTGGAAGAGGAAATTTATTCTTTCATTAAGGCCTACTCAGCCCAGTCACTGTGAACGAAACCAGGAAACTATTTATCTGACTGCACACCACACAACGACTGAACTCATCCTCCTACTTTCAAAATGTTGGAGCTGTCGTCACCCCTGTCCATTATGGGGCAGGCCTGCAAATCTTTACTTTCAATAACAATGTCCCCTGGAGATGAAATAGAAGCCTTGTCCTCCTGCAGTTTGCTAGCCTGTTTCAGCTCCCCTACCACCTTGCTCGCGCTGGGCCTAGAAGACGGCTCAGCACGAACACATCTAATCGCCACTTCTGCAACACGAGTGATGGATTCCATCTAATAATTTCCTTGCAACCTTTTGTAATGGTTTCTGCCGCCAGGCCGCGAAAATTTGCAGCTGAAACGGTGTCCCCTGTCAATATAAATATGCCAGTTATTATTGTTATGAGGCAGAAGATGCATTACAATACTCTAAGAATATTTCAGATTGTTCAATTGTTCAGATTTAAGAATATTTCCGACATCTGTAAGTTCTGCTGCATGGTTAGAATTTTGGATCAGAGTCATTCCCCGGTTAATGAGGTTTACTTCCTGTACATGTAAATCTATGGGTTTTCGAACACATTATTTTCAATAAAACCACACCAAAACTATACGCATCACTTTTTCTCCATCTACATTTGTGTGTTGAAATACTTACCAAATGAAACTGCTATGTGGTAATTAATAGCATTCCAATGTTGCAAAGAGAGTGCATATACTCTGGATCCAGGTATTCTGCCTTTCCCTTCACAGTAGTTGTGACATGAGAATCCTCCCAATCTATTGTCATTCTTGACAGACAAATATTGGCCAATTTTCCATTCATATTGCTGTCCAAAACGATGTTGGAGGTCTTGACATCTCTGTGAATTATCCTTGGTCTGCAACCCTGATGCAGGTACTCCAGTCCTTCAAATAGAAATATGTTTAGGCATGATTGGTCTTTTGTAAGACAAAGTATATATTTAGTTGTTTTTACGGCAAGAAGTTTATACTAATCTGAAAATTCCATTGTACATCATGATAAGAGGACTTACCCTGAGCTGCATCTTAAATTATTTCGACTCTTGTTTCTTGCTGAGCCTGCACTAGAACCTGGTAAAGAACATAAGAACCAAATGGGTGTTGGTTACTTTCTTTATTCCATTAACGATTCCAACAAATGATCTCTTATAGAAATATTTTACCATAGAGGTGGTCCTTAAGGGATCCTCCAGATATATGTTCATAGATAAGCATAAGTTCTCTGGATTCCTTACAGTATCCCAGTAAAGATACCAAGTTCCTATGGTTGACCCTGGAAAGAAGATCAACCTGTTTGTCAAAGTGATTATGTTAGTGTTATATATGAAGAATTATAACAGTGTCATATATAATGAAGTGGGCTTACATTAAATTCAAATTAAATGATTTGAAAATCTTAAAATTACCTCGTTTAAAATCTCTTGAGCTCCTTGCTGGGAGAACAAGGAAAGCACTTTAACTGCTATATCCTTTCCTACACGATTTACCAAAAAACAGTGATCCAAATCCCCCTTCTCCAATCTTCTCACTAAAGTTTTCTGTGGCTACCTTCAGCTCATCTAGAGTGAGACTTTGATACTTTTAGCACTATCCTAATCAAGTAGTCTGCAATCCAATCATTTCATCATAATAAACACATAAAGTCTCAAGAAGAAGATAAAATATATAAATGATAATAACATCATTCACAGGAATAGGCATTATACAGCAGACAGTACTTATCTATTCTCTAAATCAATGGAGAATCCTTGGTAATTAACAATGGAACTTATCTATTCTCTAAATCAATGGAGAATCCTTGGTAATTAACAATGGATGAGAGTCCCTAGTAATTAAGAAAAAATATATATCAATGTATTTAAAAAATTCATTATATTTAGGGAGCTTAGTTCACCACGTGTTTTGGTTTGTTTTCATACTAGCTACCACACGTACTTTCCCTTTGAATTTTTTGTGATAGATACTTAGCATCATTAGAATTGCATCTCATATTTTGTTTTTGGTTTTAGGTTCAGAGGTGAAACCATTTATGAGAATTTAAAATAATAGTAGACCTATTCACCATCAATCTAAAACCTAATTATCTAATTCGACCCATATTACTCCAAACACAACATTCATTTTGTTTTTATTTGAATTTGGCAGGATGCATTCCCCTTGTGCATACACAGGTAGGGATTCCCATAGCGGCTGCAACACACCAAAGAAAGCGCCCTTCCATTATGATTACTACTAGGCTTCGTATTATTGTATATGGCAATCCTAGTATACAGCGCGCAATATAAAAAGATATATTGAATTTCAAAATTTCAAAATAAATTGCAGCAATATGAAATAGGATGTAATTACGTGAGTTTTAATGAACGCTTGCAGAGAAGTTGCCCAGGAATTACGCCACTGAAATTATTGTTCTGTCCGGTAGATATTAAGAAACACTGGAACACTGCCAATTAATTCCAGTTCAGATAACCAGTCTGGAACACTGCCAATTAGGATGTTGTTCTGCAGATGTCTGCGCAAGAAAGCAAAGTAAATGGCAGCTAAATTTGCGGCAAAGTGACGATGCATCATGAATCAGCTCAATATTACAAAACATGTAAATTTTTATGTTTAAGGAAAAACTTACACTCTCTCCAACATGGTTAAACTGGAGAAATTTGGTTATTATTCTCAAGAAATTACCAGTCAATTTCAACCGGAATTGGTTAATGCAGCCAGAGTGTATTTTTCTAAAACAAATGATTTTCCTTTTATAAACCGCGCCATCCATTTCGATAACAAATTAAGAATGGTGCTGAAGAGTTATGGTCTTCAACATTTTGAACCATCTTCATATCAAACTAAACATGAAAAAATAGATCAGGCCTAGATTCTAAAAATAGTGTTATTCTTCTGGCCTGGACCAAAGATCCCAAAGATTTATGACAATATCATAATGGGTTAAATATCCCAGAGATTTATGACAATGGATAAAAATTCCCAAAATTTACCTTTTCTTGAAACCTTATCAGGATTGTTCCTGGCTTAGCCTCTGCATACATAAAGGGATCTCCGAGGGTCTCAACTCGATCACATTGATATAGGGATCATCAGTCTCCGAGGTTCTGATCAAGCAAATACACAGCAATGCCCCAGAACTAACCAAGATTCCTTCAAAATTATCTGGAGAATATCGATATGTGGTTGTTAAGTTTGCGTATGCAACATACCCAGTGTCTCAATAGAGTAAGAAAAGCTTGGCAATTGTTGGAATCCACTGTAATTTCCAGGAAAAGACCAGGCCACAGGAACCTCATAACAAGACTTCTCGAGAGGCTTTGGGAAAAGCCTGAGATTATTCAAGTAAGAACCGAACCTTTGTTCAGCTGCGTTCCCTATCTCTACTGTCTGCCCGACGTCTATGTAATTAGCATCATTGACCCATGTTATATTGTTGTCGCCTCTGTGTTTTGCTTTCCCTCCGCAATTGATCTTCTAAAATCCACCTACAATGCCAGGAATGAAGAGGTTAATTTATTTAGGAATGAAGAGGTTAATTTATTTATAAACGAAGGGAAAAATACAAAAAAAATGCTTCTTTACCTAGTTGAGTGGTAACATCGACCGATAAAATCATCCCGAACAACAACAGGACGACAATCCAAATGGTCCATTTACCGAAGCCTATTTTGTCCATCGCTGCCTGAAAAGTTCCTCCGAACAATAGATGTGAAGCAGAGATGCCACTTACATATGAATGAGGATTCCGTGTGAAGCGCTTCTATCCTTTTGGGTCTCTCTATCGCCATTTATACACCTCTACTCAGCACTGGTGCGTTCAGAAAACGGCAAAGACCCTGTACTCTAGCGCTGCTGGACGTTCAAAAGGCGGCAAAGACCCTGTACTGTAGCGCTCGAGCGTTTAAAAGACGGCAAAATATTTAATTTTATTTTCTATTACTGGTAAAAATTAAATATGTTTTTTATTTTCTATTACTGGTAAAAATTAAATATGTTGGTGATTTTTACTACCTATTAAAAATGTGCAAGATAAAATATCACAATCTTTTTTTTGAAATATCATTGTTTTTTGGTATAAAGTAATTTTAATTGATTGGGTTGAGGTGATATCATAAAATTAAAATTTATATTTATGTTAATTAATTGGCTGAAATATTAATATGTATAAATTTCTAATAGATATTCAAATACATATCTTAAAAAATAAAAAGAATTTATTTAATTTTACTAAAAAATTTAATGGGAATCAAAATTTAGATTTCATTGTTTTCCCATGGTTTTTTTATATTCTCTTTTCAAAAAATATAACCAAGGTTACTCTTGTTAAGCCTTAAATTAGCTAAGGAAAGAGGGACTCTGGTTAAGAGCTAAGGAAAAAGGCATTCTGAGGATCACAAATATAGGAGACTCTCTCATAATTATTCAATAAAGAAACCAACAACATGGTTGAGATGTACAAGCTCTTGTCAAGCATTCAATTAGCCAAGGAAAGAGGCATTCCCAGGATCACAAATATAGGAGAGTCTCTTGTAACTATTCAATTTTTGCACAATGGATCAAATCCAAAGGCCAACAACTTAAATCTCCTCCTTCTCAGAATCAGGAGTATATTCAATTAGCTAAGGAAAGAGGCATTCCCAGGATCACAAATATAGGAGAGTCTCTCGTAACTATTCAATTTTTGCACAATGGATCAAATCCAAAGGCCAACAACTTAAATCTCCTCCTTCTCAGAATCACGAGTATCTTAGACACCTTCTTGAATAAAGGCTTCTTCCACATCCTAAGGAACCAAAATTCTGAGTTGGATAAGGCCAACCATGCATGTCGATTGGAGAAGGGGAAAATTTGTTGAAAATAGCAACAAGAAATGATAAAAATAGAATCCAGAATATTCCAATTTTAATTTGTCTTTGAATTAAAATCAAATCTATTCTCACCAACTCTTTCGAAATAATTAATTAATTCATTATGGATTAATTAGTTGGAAAAATTCAAGTTAGAAGTCTTTATGAAGTCATGCAAGAGTTATCACTTAAATTAAGGAGATTATCCCTTAATTAAGAGATAAAATTGAGTTATATTTGAGTTGTAATTAGTTAACTCAGTTTACTGAGTTAAGTCCACTTAAATAAGTTCCAAACTATTTGAGGAACTAATTGTGAGTTATCAATCAGTTGATGCATGCATGCACTCAATTAGTGTACTCCAGATAACTGAAGATTTCCTCATCAGTAACTCATGCATGTTTATTCAGAGAAAGACCTAGTTGAAATTAAAGACAAGAATAGTGTACTATCAGTTGCATGTGTTTTCCTATAAAGAAAACTCATGCATGCAGAAGGATTTATGCACAGGAGGATTGCGCAGTTCTGACACGGTGTGAGATCAGTGTTCCACTTGGTTGAGAGTTTTCCACTTGGTAACAGGAGGATCACCCAAGAGAAACTGCGCAAAGAAATAGGAGCTTGGAGAGCAGAGAAGAAGACTTGTGAGAAGCATGGATTGCCTATGAGCATCTGTGAGGATTGTACTGAGAGCTAAGGCTTTGTATAATTCTAATGTATTTCCACCTTGTATGATAATACAGATAGTGGGGTTTTTAGCTGAGGTTTTCCCCAAAGTATTTTCATGTGTATTGTGTATTGATTCTTCTTCTTCTGGTTATATGTGTTCAGCTCGATCTTGCTCAATCTTTAAGCTTCCGCAAATTGATAGTAAAAGTAGGTTATAGTATTTTGCTTTGGTTATATTGCATTATTGGGTTAATCTACAGTCAGATTTTCTACAGAGGTCTCAGAGCGATATTTGTAAAGAATTTGCAGAATTTCTACATCGTATCAAAGCCAGGTTTGTAGAGAACTTGCAGAATTTCTACATGGTATCGGAGCTGGGAACAGTATACGGAGAAGAGAATTTGAGTTTGAAGTTCGAGGCTACAGGTGCAAATACAATTCATATCATACTTCAATTGAGATGGGACATTATGCGATTAATTGCCCATCGAAGAAGTCCAAGAAGGGATCCTCGAAAGGATCGGAAGGTGAGGCATTAGCCTCTTAGTTCGAAATGGACTTTACTCTCATCGCATGCATGGTGTCATCGATGATGGGTTGTGTTTGGTATCTTGATAGTGGAGCCTCATTGCACATGAGTGGTGATAAAATTTTATTTAGTGCCTTGAAGGAGAAAGACCTCAAGATGCGCATAGAGATGGGTGACGACAGAAGGAATAGTGTTTCAGGAGTGGGCACGGTTGCTTTTCAGAGGGAGCATGGACCTCCTATCACCTTGACAGATGTGATGTATGTGACTAGACTGAAGAAGAACTTGGTATCGATCATGGTATTGGAAGACCGTGGCTATGATGTATTTTTTAGTAAGGGAAAGGTTTTCCTTAGACACAACACCATGAGACAGGTGAAACAGATCGGTTCACGAGTCAAGAACCTGTGTGCTCTTGAGGTTCAAGATGCATGCAAAGCCTTGAGGAGCAAGGCAAATGTTAGAGACTTGGTGGTTGAGAGGGAGAGTAAATTACCTCTCAACATGTAGCCCCAGAAGAAGTCTCAAACAAATGTGGAGGAGCCACAATTGGATAAGCAGAAAGGAGACCGAATGAATAGATCCACTCATGCAAATACCTCCATTAGGGGGGAATTTCGATCCAAGTGGGTAGAGGGATCACATGCATCCATACCTCCAAGTGTGAGGTGGGGCGATGTGAATTGATAGTCTCAAGAAGGCTGAAATTGGGCAGAGTCCGTTGAGAGGTTTTATCTCATGGATCGTACCTTGCTGCGGGAACCCAAAGTACATAGTAGTGGGAGGAATTAGTTGGATTGATGCAATCAGAGATCAAAGTGACAGAGGCTAGAGTAGTCAGATACTGAAGAGTGCAGACAAGGATTGACAATAGTGCAGAAAGGCAAAGTCAGCCGAAGCGCAAAGTTTTCAGTTAATAGAGGAAATAGCAATCAGAGACTTTGATGACAGATGCATCATACTGATTCAGGTTGGATGTTTTTTTTTGTTTCTGGAGTTGTTGGAGCAACAACACTAGAGAGAAGTGTTACATGCATAACATTCCAAAGGTTCACGATTGGGATTGAGTTGAATTCCTTTCTTGTTGAGAGAGAGTGTTGAAAATAGCAACAAGAAATGATAAAAATAGAATCCAGAATATTCCAATTTTAATTTGTCTTTGAATTAAAATTGAATTTAGTCACACCAGCTGCTTGGAAATAATTAATTAACTCATTATGGATTAATTAGTTGGAGAAATTCAAGTTAGAAGTCTTTCTGAAGTCATGCAAACGTTATCCCTTAAATTAAGGATAATATCCCTTAATTAAGGAGATAAGATTGAGCTATATTTGAGTTGTAATTAGTTAACTTGGTTTACTGAGTTAAGTCCAGTTAAATCAGTTCCAAACTATTTAAGGAACTAATTTTGAGTTATTAGTCAGTTGATGCATGCATGCACTCAACTAATGTACTCCAGATAATTGAAGATTCCCTCATTAGTAACTCATGCATGTCTATTCAGAGAAAGACCCAGTTGAGATTAAAGACAAGGACAGTGTACTATCAGTTGCATGTGTTTTCCTATAAATAGAACTCATGCATGAAGAAGGATTTATGCACAAGAGGATTGCGCAATTCTAATAGGGTGTGAGAGATCAGTGTTCCACTTAGTTGAGAGTTTTCCACTTGGTAACAAGAGGATCACCCAGGAGAAACTGCGCAAGGAAATAGGAGCTTGGAGGGCAGAGGAGAAGGCTTGTGAGAAGCCTGAATTACCTATGAACATTTGTGAGGATTGTAGTGAGAGCTGGCTAGCTATGAGAGCTAAGGCATTGTATAATTCTAATGTATTTCCACCTTGTATGATAATACAGATAGTGGGGTTTTTAGCTGAGGCTTTCCCCAAAGTATTTTTATGTGTATTATGTATTGATTCTTCTTCCTCTGGTTATATGTGTTCAGCGCGATCTTGCTCAATCTTTAAGCTTCTGCAAATTGATAATAGAAATAGGTTATAGTATTTTGCTTTGGTTATATTGCATTATCAGGTTAATCTAGAGTCAAATTTTCTACAAAGGTCTCAGAGCGAGATTTGTAGAGAATTTGCCGAATTTCTACAAAATTGAAATTAATGGACAAATGGGATGGAGATCTATACCTAGACATCAACTATGAGAAAGGCATGCTCCCTATCTCCTAATTTTAAAGATAAAATTAGAGCCAATTTGGGAAGCATTTATTTAAATATCCATACCAATGGTTTAACAACACCCATTAACCAAAAAATGCACGCAGATCAATTTGGATGTACGAAAGAGGTATCTTCAACAAGATGGTAGGCGACAAGCATGCAAGCCATGAGCTCCCTTGTCCTTTACCTCAGGTGGATTTGACCTGACAAATATGGTTTTAATATCCCTCCTGCAAGCAAGGCCCATCTATGGAAATCGACTTGGGTGAATTAATGCTCATCCTTGAAGATATGATGGATCCTATGTAGGATGTGCCAGGCACAAACTCTTCATTCATGGAGGTTGATAGCGTTTCATTTATAGAAATATCTTTCTTCTAGGGGCGAGGAGGTATTTGGGTCAATGTTAGCTGTCGATATTTCCCTCTCCCTGCTTTTTGGTTCCCTGTAAGCCTAAAGAATTCAAGCAACCACGTGGGGTTTGCGGTAGGGGCTTCAATCTTTCATGACCCTCAACTCCATCCATTTGGAAATTTGATGCTTTTTTAGGACCTCCCCCCTTTATGTTTATTGTTCAAGGATTCCAGTCCATTGTATGGTGTTTCTTCATGTTGGGGTCCACAATCGACCTATTCCCCTGTAGAAAGAGTTGCCTCCAGATGAATTGAAGTTTTGTGCCTCTCTTGCTGCATGTAATTGGGAGAGTGACAAAGTGGGTGATAGGCCTCAACAACATCCTTTGGTTCAATAAGCTCCATCATTTCATGCGTAATATAGGTATAACTACATAACCACTCTAGTCACTCTTAATATTCACTCTCTAAGTCACTAGCCTGAGATCCCATGCCAACAATTCCACGGTCTTCCCCTCTGTTGCAATCCCACTTATTGTCTTGCAAGTCGTTCTTGGAAATTGGAGTTGGGTTCCACTTGTTTTAGGCGTCAAGATTTTCTGCTTATGGGATATTAGTTTCAAATGGACAATTACAGTTACAAAGAGGAAAGTGAGGACACCTTAAAGGGCTTGGATTCGTTCTCCTTTTTTCCTCATCCCCCTGTCAATGTACACTTTGATTATCACACTCTTCATCAACATTTTCTCCAGCATCCACAAATGATTCTAGATCTGTTTAAAGGAATGTGGAAGCTTCAAGATCATATTAACATGCAGAATGATGAAATTGACTATCTTCGTAGCCAATTGGCTGTCCTATCCTCATCACGACATGCAACAAGTCAGCAGAGCTCTGGAATAAAATTTAGGTGCAAATCAGTCTAAAGTAATGTCAATAGACTCCCCCCTGTTGAATGAAAATGTTTTGTAAAGTTGTTCTCCTTTGTGGCCAATTTTGTCGACTATATGGTTGAAAGTATGCTAGTAATATGTATGTACCTGGTAGTCAATATATAGAAGATTGTGGTTGTCCTATTTTGTTTATGAACCTACTCTCAAAACTCATTGTAAATATCTCTAGCTTTTGGCTACGTTCCAGGCAGGTATTTTATAAAACACTACTCATTAGTGTCAAAAAAATATATATATACCTTCAATGGAGATAATTTACTTTAATATTATATAAAATGGCCAATTTTGTTGACTATATAGTTGCAAGTTTGTTAGTATTATGTATGTGCCTGGTAGTCAGTATATAGAAGATTATGGTTCTATTTTGTTTACTTTTGAGGAAGAACTAGCTCTCAGAACTCATTGTAAATCTCTCAGGCTTTTGGTTGATTATGGTTCTATTTTGTTTACTTTTGAGGAAGAACTAGCTCTCAGAACTCATTGCAAATCTCTCAGGCTTTTGGTTGCGTTCCAGACACAAATTTAAAAAAATACTACTCATGAGTGTCAAAAAATAAAAATATACCTTCAATGGAGATAATTTACTTTAATTTTATATAAAATATTAAAACCTCGCCCTTGCCTTTCTTCTATTGTTTAATAAATGTATCAACTTTAATGAAGATAATCTACTTTAATTATGTGTAGAAAAATAAAACCAAACCTCACCTTGCTTACAGGAATTGTTTCATTATAACATTTATCATATTACACCCTTTCTAACTCTTTTGACACTAAATATGTAAAGTTAGTGTTACATATTTGGGTGGCCTTCAAACCTTTCACACTTGTCTATTTCACCTTTGTTGAGAGGGCATCTTGGTCATTCCATAGTCCCAAGTTAATTTATTGTTAGCTTTCTATGTATTATGAGTATAGTCCTCCTCATTGAGTCATTTTTAGCATGAATAAATAACTGCACCCCGCCTCTTGTTACCCAATTTTAGATTTACTACAAAGTTTTCTAATTTTGTTTTTGGGAAATTTTATTCGAAATCTTCTCTAATGAGTTGAGGACGAGAGTCACTTTTGGGGGAATTAAAGTGTTCCAAGCTTGATTGAGTTTCACATAATCCCGGTAATAACATCCCACTGTTGGACAACTTTTTCTTCCATCCAACATTGGGGTTGGCCCCAACCTAGGCTAAAGAATAAAATAAAAATAAAAATAAATAATACATAATACATAATACATAAAAATCAATCTCCATCTTAAAATAATTTCTGGAAAAGACAACTGCATACTTTTCTCCTCTTTATCTATGCCCCACCCAATATGATGCAGGAGCATCTAGGGGTATCTTCAAAAAATGAAATTTATGAAAGTCTTGTAAATATCTAGAACATTCGTAAAGCATAAAAGTCTCTAGAACTTATAAAAGTAGGGAAAATCTCTAGGATTTCTAAATTATGTAAAAGCTCTAGAAAAGCATTGTAACCGTGAATATAGTTAGTTGACACAATATCTATTTTGAAGGGATAAGGATTATCTCTTGTGATCCCTAGAGTTTTCTATTCTCAAGAATAAATAGAGATGTATATGCATTTTTAGAGATATATTAGTAGAATAGGAAGTAGAGATAGATGATGAGTATGGCCAAAGGAGTGCAAATCTGGCCAAGGGAGAAGAATGAAAGAGTCTTTGGGTGAAGATAGATGCATATACAAATTTTGATATTGAAATGAATTTTCATACTTTTTGTTATGAATTGTTGGTGTATATGATTATAGGAAGAATTTCAGTCTGTATTATACATGGAATTAATAGAACTTCAGTCTATGTGAAATCTGGAACTAGTTTGAATATTCAATCTTTGAATGGGTGTGTTTATATGTTGTTGATTGTGAGACAATTTCATTGTATGATTGGTTATCTTTGTGTGTGGTTTAATGCAAACATATGAGCAATTAGAAAATGAAAATTTGTGGGTTCATAAATCATAATTCAAAGATTAATTTTGGCATGGATCGTTGTTTCTAACACCTGCATTTGTGAATGGGTCATGTTGGGATTACTTTGGCGGGGAAGATATATTTGAAAGTGTAAGACAAATAAATTGGAAACCAAAATCAAACTTATATTAATTGATCTCAATGAATCATGTACAATGTGTACATATTAATATATACAAGATATCGTTGAATTAGTTTCGAGGTCTTCTTGGATTCCAATAACTACTCACCATAATAAAAACTAACCCAAACTTTAATCCTGAGGATTAGTTGTCTAACATCCCCCCCTTAATCCGAAGGGATGTACCAAAGTCCAAGAATGAGAGCTCAAAATGCAATAATGCATCTCAACCAAGAGTTGAATGTCTCTAAAAAATGGTCTTTAAGGATGACCACAAACCAATATGGTAGAACTCAAGGTCTCAACCAACACCAACTCTGGAACCTTCATAGTAGTTCTCAGAACAACCAAAAATGCAGTTTTAAGGTGATCACAAACTTTGGAACAATCAATGCAGATCCTCGAACAATTCTAAATGTGGAAGTGCTCATTCACAAACAACTCAATCAGAGAAAACGAAAGCCTATATGGCTACAACTCTAGCTCTAACTGGTATAGGTTGTCGCTGAGGCTCACTTGTAGATCTTTGAATCAGGCTCGCTTGACAAATATTCAAACCTGTAGCAAACCATCAACAATTCCCCCCTTATCGGATATGGGGTGAGAAATGAAGTATTCTTCATCACTGCAAGTATGGTCAACACTCTCGAAGATATCCTGCGGTATGACCTATAAATATTCTTGGTTGTTTTTTACCAATCCCGAGAAGCAATCCATCCGAAATTTAGTTTCTCTCTTGCATTAGTCTTCTTTCTGGAACATATGTTTGAATAGTGATTTCGATTTCCACCATGCTCAAACGAGTGAAGATCAAAACACTAATCTTTTGCATGTCCAACTCAGTTACAATGTTGGCGCCGATCAATTTATTCTGGAACAACACCATCCAGAAATCCAACACTTCAAAATTGTATAGGTTTAGCAAAATCAGGAATATGAAAAGATACATCCAGGACATCCTTGTTATAACCCAAACTGGTTCTATGTTTATTATGTGTAATCTCTTCCCACGGTCTTATCAAAAATTTGGGAAGGACCAGCTTCACTTGTGTATGCAAATGACTCTCGCATACACTTTCTTGAACATGACTTTCCCCTACAGCCAAATTTTCTCCTGAAATGTCTTTAAAAATATGATTAAACTTTGACTATTGATGGGAGTCAAAATAAAAAAGAAAGTTTTGAACATAAACAAGTTCAAAATCGCAACGTTTCTGTTGAAGTTCAGCTCTCTTGAATTGGGATTCAAGTTGCATAAAAACGATCTTCTCTTGTGCATTTTTCAAACATGTTTTGATGTTAGAAAGCATGTCCTTACTTATTTGAACACTACTATGAACAATAGATGACATTAGACAACTTAACAACTCTAACAAATCACTAACTCTCATCATTTTCTCTAGTGTCCTATCAGAAAACAATCAATTTTGAAAATGGGGTTGACTACCATTGAAAATGCACCCAATACAAATAAACTTACAACGTAAGATCAACAATGTTCTGATAAAAGTGAAACTATTGCAAACATTATGTCCTCTTAACAACTTCCAAAATTGTCTCCAAAGATTTGAGCCTATGACCTTTAGTATACTAAATAACTATATAAACTTTGCTAACAATAATGCCCTTTGCATTTCTTGTTTTCATATTCATAAGTTAACCAAATTAAACTTTAAAGCTCAATCAAAAATTGATATCAACTTCTTGTAGCTACCTTTGGATTGTGGTAACAATCAAATTTTCGGTTTGAGAAGAATATCTTCTGATTAATTATCTAGAAATATGATACCCCTGACAACATTAACCCATGTTTTGCAAACATCCTTTGACTTGAATTATTATTATGTTTGGTTTTTCTTCAAATACTTCAATGCAATTATCCTTCCTTTGATGTCTTCAAGAACTCGACGGCTTGTGGAAACCATCGAAAACACAATGACCTGACACTACTAACATCAACTATGACATGTGAAATACCTTGGCTAATCTTGGCATGTATTTCATTAGGAAAAATAAATCTATATAGATATAATTTCCAGATAGTTGAACTAGAACACAACCATGCTTGTGAGGATTTGGATCACTTGTAAAACCCCCGAATGCAAAGATAAAATCAGAGTTTGAAATTGTCACTTTGAAGTCACCCCCTCATCACTCCTTTATTTTAGAGCCATTATAAAAAATTGAAGTATCTAAATCAACAACAAATTTATGACATCAACAGAAAATTTTGAGATGCTCGTTCATACCATTTTTTGATTCTTCCTTTCTCAATAATATGTTGAAAATGCAACAAGAAAATCCTAATTTAATTTTGTCCTTGAATTAAATTAGGAATTAAATTTTAATTCCACATCTCATGAAAACTTGTAATAGTTAACTAAGTTAATTCGACTTAGTTTGCTAAGTTAATTTGAGTTGAGGGTCTAACTTGAGTCATGTAGAGTATGTTCTACTTTTTAGGAGCCCTGGTTGAGTTTATTTTGAGTTGTACTTATTTAATTTGGTTTAAATGAGTTAAATTCAGTTAAACTAGTTCCAACTTATGGAGGAATTAGTGGGAGATACAATAGTGAGGTGTAACCTGCAGTAGTAGGGTGTAACCAACACTGATCAACCAGTAAACTAAAGATTCCCTCATAATTAACTCTTGGTCAGATCAGAGAAAGACCTAGTGAAGATTGGAGTTCAGGGGCAGTCTACTATTAGTTGTATAACCATCTGAATTGTACAGGTGGTGCATTCAATCAGAGGAAGGCCTATGACGATTGCGCAATTCATATTTGTAGAATTTCCCAATTAAATATGGGTTAATTCTCAAGAAAACAACACAAGGAAATAGGAGCTTGGCAGGTAGCAAAATTGGCTAAGTATTGGATTGAGTTGGTTTGTGAAGTAGTGAGATAAATAGAGATAGTGTAGAGGTTGCTCAAACTTGAGCAAAGAATTGTAATCTTCTCATATTTTCTGATTAATGCAATATACAAATAGTAGGGGTTTTTAGTTGTGGCTTTCCCCAAAAAATTATAGTGTTAGGTTGATTGAATTCTTTCTTTTTTATGCTTCGTGATTTCATCGATCATTTATTGTTTCCGTTGATGAGTAGAGTAGATTCAACTCAATTGTTTTAGCATATTACAATTTGCAGTTTGAATCTATAAGGAATTTCTACATGGTATTAGAGCTGAAATCACTATAGAAGAGGAGAATATGAATCTGACTTTTGCAGAAGAAATCAAATTTGCAGTATCATACTTTAGAGCCAGTAGGATGTCGTTCTACGGATTGAGACTCGAATATGCCCTTGAGGGTAGTTCGAACTATATTTCTTGGAAGGACGGGATGGAGGAAGTGTTGGAAGACAACGGGATTAAGGAATTCATAGACAAAGATATTCCTAAGCGAGTTGATGGTCAAGATCTGGAAGAGTGGAGAAAGTGCATGGCAAAGGCGAGAAGGATTATCCTAGAAGGAGTTCAAGATCATATTGTCTCGAACCTCCATGGTAATGAAACTCCATTTGAAATGCAAAGTTACCAAGACTCAGTTATTGGGAGGGAGAAGCTACCAGTGTGGGAGCGGCACAGATGATGTTACATGATCAGGGCCTATCATTGCACTTGTGGGTTGAAACATGCAACACAATTGTTTATTTACATAACAGAAGCCCTCATCAAATTCTCAGGATGAGTACACCAGAAAAAAAGCTTTTTTAGGTAAGAAACCAGATGTGGTACTTTTTAGGATATTTGGTTCATAGTTCTACTATAGTGTTACCAAGGATGCACAGAAAAAAGCTAGAGCCAACAGCTAAGTTGGGCATATTTTTTTGGGTACAGTGATACACCTCACAATTATCAAGTATACCTGCCACCCAATAGGATGATAGTGGTTCGTATATATGTGAAGTTCGATGAAGAGAAGGCCATGAGGTTTTCCCTTGAGAGGGAGCTTCAATTACATGCAGATGAGGAGCTTTTAGCTCCAAAGTAGGAACCTCAGGATGATATGGAGTAGCCACAAGCATAGGAACAAAGAGTGGAAGCACCCACTCATGCATAGACTTCCAAAGATGGAAGGGAGCACACCAGAGAGGCTGGCAAATTGATGCATGATGCTAGAGAGAATGTGGGAGCACCCACATCACATCGCAGGTAGAGAAGGTCACCAGATCGTACACTCGCTACATGGATTTGATGAGTGAGAGTGTAGAGGTTGAGCCATCCTCGTTTGAGGAAGCAATGTAGCAACTAGTATGGATTGATGCCATGGTTAAGGAGTATGACTCCATTATTAGAAACAATTTTTGGGAAGTGGTCCCAAGACTAGTAGACAAGTCAATGGTGAGTTCCGGATGGATTTACAAGGTAAAGCAAGTAGCAAATGGGAGTGTGGAGAAACACAAGGCCATATTTGTGGCCAGAGGGTTCTCTCAAGTGGAGGGAATTGATTACAATGAGACCTTTCCTCCAGAAGCAAGGTACTCTTCAATAAAATATATTATAACATTGTCAGCGTAGTTGAGATGGAAGATACATCAGATGGATGTGAAGACTGCATTCCTCAACAGTATGATTAAGGAAGAGGTGTATATTGAGCAGCCGGAAGTATTTGAGACCTTCAACAGAGATTCACATGTGTGCAGACTCAAGCGAGTGTTGTATGGACTAAAGAAAGCACCTTGTGCTTGGTACACCAGGGTTGACAGCTATTTCACCAAGTTGGGCTTCGCTAAAAGTGAAACATATGTGAACCTTTACCATATTGTGGTTGAAGGTAAATTATTTATTATAGTATTATATGTCGATGATTTGACTCTAATAGGTGATGAGAAGCTGATAAAATATTGCAAAGAGGATCTTGTAAGAGAATCTGAGATGAAGGAACTGGGGCTTATGCATTACTTTCTTGGTATGGAAGTATGGCAAAGAGATGAGGAACTATTTATCTTTCAAGGAAACTATGCCAACAAGATACTGAAGAAGTTCCACATGGAGAACGACAAACCCATGGAGACTCCTCTAGCAGGTAACTAGAGGAAGGAGGATGCTACTTCAGGTGAAGTAGTGGAGGCTACTATTTATAGACATCTTGTAGGTTCACTTATGTATTTGGTGAACACATGACTGGACATGTGTTTTGAAGTTAACTAGCTTAGTCAAGCCATGGTTAAGACAACCAAACTTTATTGGAAGGTAGCTTAACATGTGTTGAGATACCTCAGAGGTACCACTCAGTTTGGTATTTGGTATAGACAGATAGAGGGAGTGAAGCTTCAAGGCTTCACAGATGAAAATTGGGCAGGAAATCCATTCGATGGAAAGATCACATCAGGGGGAATCTTCAGTATTGGGTCAGCAGCAATTTCTTGGTACAAAAGGAAGCAGAGATCAGTTGCACTCAATTCAGCAGAAGCAGAGTACACGGTTGCTAGTCAAGCAGCTTGTGAGGCTATCTAGATGAGAAAGATCCTTATTGGGTTATTTGGTCAGCGGATGGATCCTACAATGATTTATTGTGCCAATTGGAGTTGTATCAAACTCTCTGAGAATCTGGTTTTTCATGATCATTCCAAGAAAATCGACATCTGGTATCACCATCTACGAGATTGTGTGCAAAGGAGAATCATGTTACTAGATCACATTCCTACAGAGGAACATGATGCAGATATTTTGACAAAGGCATTGTCAAGATGCAAATTTGAGTTTCACAGAGGTGAGATTGGGGTAGCAAATAATCCATTTCTTGTTGAGAGGGATTGTTGAAAATGTAACAATAAAATCCTAATTTAATTTTGTCATTGAATTAAATTAGGAATTAAATTGTAATTCCACATCTCATGACAACTTGTAGTAGTTAACTAAGTTAATTTGACATAGTTGGCTCGGTTAATTCAAGTTGAGGGTCTAACTTGAGTCATGTAGAGTGTATCCTACTTTTTAGGAGCCGCGGTTGAGTTTATTTTGAGTTGTAATTATTTAATTCAATTAAGTTAGTTCCAACTGATGGAGGAGTTAGTGGGAGGTCTAGTAGTGAGGTGTAACTTGCAGTAGTGGGGTGTAACCAACACTAATCAACCAGTAAACTGAATATTCACTCATAATTAACTCATGCATGTCAGATCAGAGAAAGGCTCAGTTGAGATTAGAGTTCAAGGACAATGTATTATCAGTTGTATAATCATTTGAATTGTACTGGTGGTGCATGCAATTAGAGGAAGTCCTATGAGGATTGCACAATTCATACTTGTGGAATTTCCCAATTAAATATGGGTTAATTCCTAAGGGAACAACACAAGGAAATATGAGTTTGGAAGGCAATAAAATTAGCTAAGTATTGGATTGAGCTAATTTGTGACGCAGTGAGATAGATAAAGATAGTGCAGAGGTTGCTCGGGCTTGAGTAAAGCATTGTAATCTTCTCATATTTTCTAATTAATGCAATATACAGATAACATGGGTTTTTAGTTGTGGATTTCCCTAGAAAATTATTGTGTTATGTGTGATTGAATTCTTTCTTTTTTATGCTTCGTGATCTCATCGATCCTTTGATGTTTCTGTTGATGAGTAGAGTAGATTCAAGTCAATTTCTTTAGCATATTACAATCTACAGTTTGAATCTACAAGAAATTTCTACATAATCATTGCAGTCAACGAGTGGTGGAGGTAGCTAAGCTAACCGAGTTGTGGAATTCAGGGTGATTGTGGCTCGCAATTTTACATTCATGAGTTGTCCACTCATACAATGAATTATGATGTCAAATCTTGAGAGGGCTCGTTGGTCCTCACACGATCAAAGTCCAATCTTGTATGCCAAATCAAGAGAGCAATAGGGCACTGGAATTGGATGCAAAAGGACCTCAAGCTGCTTTGTTTTCTTTGCTTGCCAATGATCTTTCCTCTGCATGAAATTCGCAGCTCCTTGAGTTTTCCTTAGTTTCTGATGGGTGGCCAATATTTTAAAATTTCAGAGTCTTAATTGATATGAAGTAAGCACCAGCCCTTTCACATGTATGTCAAATCACACCTTTGTCTCGAGGATCGCAAATGTCCAATCGAGCTTCACACAAACCAATTTGTGCACAAACAGAGTCACAAAAGCAAGTTACTGGAAGGTCATTTTAATTGGGGTTTCTCAGATGGCAGAGCTTTCCCAGTTGTGGAATGCACTAGTTGGGTCTATTTTAATTGGGGTTTCTCAAATGGCAGAACTTTCCCAGTTGTGGAATGCACTGGTTGGGTTTTGGAGACCCGACTTTATGCTGAGGAGAATTTAATTTCATAAATTCAAATTCAGTCCACGCTAATTTGTGAATGGCGCATAGAGGGTGTGACATAGAGAGGGTGTGTGTAGTGAAGGGTAAATATGAGTTTCTTTTTTTTGAAGCAGGGATACTCTTTAAATAATCCCTTTGGCCTATTTTCATTGCAAACCAATTAAAGCGCATTTATTCAGATCCTTGGGCTTTTGCGACCAACGGAGGAATGGGTGAGGGTGGAGGAGTTCTTAACAGACTCTTGTGGACTACTCTTTATGTGGACATGTTAGACAATTTACCACTATTATCAACCGACCAATGATTAAACTATTGTGTCATCTACGTCAAGCAAGAAAGCAACAGTGATTCATGACCCCAAACAATGGGACAATGTGTGCTGACTTCTTCATAGTTACCTGGTAAACATTGTGTGTTAAAACAATAAACATACCGATTTTTGAATTTGGATATTGTGCTCAATAAGTCTGGTCACTAGAGATAGCATTACTCTTTGCGTTAGTGAACCACATGCCGTTTGATTCCGCACTCTCCAGCCACATTTCCTCCAATATTTAGGTTGGCATCATTTGTCCTCAGATGCAGAGACATCCTGGCCACAAAACTAGTGGCTCAATTTACTCAACAAGGCGGATGAGCAACCTGCTCTGATACTATTGTAAGCCAAATAAATTGGAAACCAAAATCAAACTTATACTAATTAATCTTAATGAATGATGTACAATGTGTACATATTAATACATACAAGAAACAGTTGAATTAGTTTTGAGGTCTTCTTGGACTCCAACAATTCCTGACCATAATACTAATTAACCCAATCTTTAATCTCAAAAATTAGTTGTCTAACAAAAAAATTTGAGATAAAAGATCGTTTTAGTGTTTATTCATTCAAATTTAAGAGTTCTTGCCAACACATTAGATTCTTTTTATTTATTTCATGAAATCAATCCTTCTATGCTTAAATAGAATACCTATGTCATTAAGGATATAAGGCATACTTTCCATGTAACAAAGGATAGAGGATTAATGGAATAAAAAAATGGAGGAATGTTTGGAGAGAGAAAGAGTAGTATTATTTTATGAATATTAATTATATTTTTATATTGAGTGTACATTGTGGAAAAAGAGATAATAAGTCTTCATACATTATATTTTTTATATTGAAAGTGCATGGTGAATGCTTCTCGAAATATTGTGCACTAAATATAATTGCACAAATATGCATGGAGTGGATTCGTTAAATTGGTGTCGACATATATTTGGTGCCATCGGCATTACGATATAGCATTTCATTTTTCTCCGTTACCGTGTTTAATAAGACATTTCATAAATTCCACTGGAACGTGTTTAACACATTTCATAAATTCTACTGGAATTTGTATTTAGCGAAGAATTTGCTCAGCTTTCAATTTCAGTTTCCCCACCGTCTTTAACACGGCATTTTTTGAGAATTTGTCTTGATGGAAGAATTTGATCAGCTTTCTACGACAATTCGTATTTAGTGAAGAATTTGCTCAGCTTTCAATTGCAGTTTCTACACCGTCTTTAACACGGCATTTTTTGAGAATTTGTCTTGATGGAAGAATTTGATCAGCTTTCTTCATCTCTACGCCGCAGTCAATATGGCCATTTCCCTTTCCCATTTTCGAGATCAGCCTGCATTTCATAAATTCTAAACAGGACTCTGTACCAAATAGATGTAGCACATTCAAAAATCCTTAAAACACTCAACTAACTTAACATCCCAACACGGCGACTTCCCTTAGTTTTTTGGCATCTCTTGAATTCTTCACAACACTCCATGTGATCACTACGTTATTCTCTTCCAATTTTCCAGATCAGTGGCATTTCATAAATTCTGCCCATGACTCTCTGGACTGAGGTGAGCTTTCTTCATGTATATGGACCAGAGATGTAACAGTATGCGGCACTAACTTCAAGATTTCCCTTTCATCAAGTCTTTCAAATTTCCATGTTACTCCGCATTTCATGGATTCTACAGAGGCATCTGAAATTAAAAAAGTTTGAATACAGTTGATATCTATAATCAGTTTGACCATGATTGTCGGAGGCTCTAAGTCTCTATGTTATTATTTTTATAGGTAACTTTCACTATCAACTTCCCCTTCATCATTAACTCTTCTCCCATTGCATGAAATTTCAATTAGTTGAAACGAAGGAAATACCACATGCAGTTTTTGGTTCATTAGTGGGATTTTAATGTGTGCTTTTGATAATCAAACTTTGTGATAGATAATCTTGACTCTTGAACAAGTGGTGGTTAGCCTACTTCAATAATTCAATAATATATGTATAGTACAAATTTCAACCAACCTTGTGATATATAAATTTAACTCTGGGACAAGTAGTATTTGGAGGACTTCAATAGTATATACATAGGACAAATTTCAACTTTGATAGTAGGGAGTATTAATTTTCATTTTTAATGATTAACAATATTTTACAAGATTTAGTAAACCAGAAAGTCACCATATTCTAAAAGAAGGGGTAGACATTAAGCAATAGCAAATTGAAATTGCTCGCTATTATGATAAGATTTTATTAAAATCAATAGCTATTGTGATTAAAAAAAAATAAGGTATCTAAATTCAATAAATAATATATATAAAATAGTTTAAGTTATGTTTTTGGTTAAGCCTTGCTTTTTAGGAGAGATGGGATTGTAACTCGTCATAAAATAATATTGAGGTTTATTTAATATTGTTTACCTTCGCAAATGAGTTTTCATAAATACCATTGTCTCAAATGCAAACATGTCTACCTAAGATTTGAGTATAACAACCTATGCGAGTTAACATGGTATCTATTTAAAGTTGGTTTTATCATGAGAAAGTTGGGATCAAATATGTCATTCCTCAAAAGTTGAGCTAGAGCCAACATTGATGAAAACATTGTGGTCTTTGGGTGCTTCCTTTGGTTGTAGTTGATATGCCATTGCTTCTCCTTATATCTCTTTATTTTCCATTGTTGGCTTGACCTCTCCATCTGTGTCCTCACTACTGTTTTGCAATTACAAGTTGCATTGATTAGGCTTTCATATCACAGATACATATGGTCTAACTTCAAAATGATTTCATTCTTCTTGGTTTTTTTAATCTCGACTTTGATGGCAACAAATATCTTCATATGTTAGTATAGTTCCATTGACTTTAGGAACTTTGTATTTTTGCTTCTAGATAAGCTTGGGTGTAGGAGCCAAGGGGATATTTCCTCTTCCACTTGTTCGTTGAGTGTCCTCCACTCTTTTCCTTCATTGTGTACTCTCCTTAACTCCCTCTTTTATCTTAGAGAAAAACTCATATTTCTTTTAATGCTTCCATCGCAAAGGCTTTTACCTTGACCATCGATGGACTTGATCCTTTATGTCTATTCCCCTTGCATTTTTGTGGGCACCATAGTTTCAAACCATAGATGAGTGCCCCTTTCCTTGCTATTGTACTACAAGCCACATGTCATTCTTTCCTTTAATTGTAGAGGAGCCATGGATTTGTACATAATTCTATTAGCTGACCATTTTGTATAAGCTAGAGAAACAACTACCCCAACAAGCTATGACTTGAACCAATGTGATAGCTTCTTCAAAGAATACGATAATGCCTTCCTAATTCCCTGGAGCACCTACTTTTATAAGCTTTGAATATCTTAATATTACACTTCATAGTGACATCCACATATTTGCCTCCCATTGCCTTAATCGTTGTGGTATAGCTTTGTCTTGGTAATATATGCTAAGTGTTATGGTGAGTGATGGAAGCATGAGCCATGATGGAGATAGGGATGATTTCTTAAAGGCCCCTCCAAGTCGTCATTCTAGACTTTGTAACATGCAAAATCTTTATATAAGGGATTATAAAATAGGTTCAAGTCTTGAAAAACTATTGCATACATGATATCCTTTTAAATAACAAGAAGATATATTACTCTCCATTTCAAGTTGATTGCTAGATTGAGATTCATGAAATGTTCTTGATAAATAGTAAGAAGGTGGGTTGAGTTAATTGATGCCATATACCTCTATCTTTTGATGAACAATTTCAATTGTGTAGCCGCTAATGATATTTTTTTGTTTTCTAATTAAAACAAAGGGTAGTAGAATTTTTTCTAAATAATCCGTAATCTCTTGGGGCTTGCTAACTTTTATATAATCATCAAAGTAAGAAAAAATGAGATATTCTTACCATTTATTTCTTAGGGGCATTTATTTGGTGGACACAATGCCTCAATATTTGCTCCCAATGGAGGAAATGCTCCCAAAAGGTGATTATAAATTTTATTGGTTGGTATCTAGTAGAACCATTGAAAGATGATTAAAGGAATTGAAGGTCTTATGTATCATTGCATAAGGAAAGTTGGATGATATTGGGTTCATGTAATTATTATGCTACCCAAGGATGACAATGAAAAAAATGGAAATAAGGAATTACTTTCATAAGAAACATGAGTGATGCCTATATTAAAAGGACTCCATAAATCATCTTTGTTGGAATAAGGAATTACTGAGAAAGGGGGAGGGATGTCCATATTAAAAGGACTCCATAAATTATCTTTGTTGGAATAAGGAATTACTGAGAAGGGGGGAAGGGGGATAATCAATAACTAACATTTTTAGAAATTTTTTATGATAAGCATGTAGATACACTCAAACAACACATGGGATACCATCATTCATACATATTGGAACACAATGATTTATGTCGAAACCCTTTCGTGACAAAAAACCACCAAAGCTTGTTTTGTATTATGATGATAATCAAGGCGCCAACTTTGATTACATCATTAGTTTGTGAGCACCCACTCACAAGAGGCCTCAACCCCCTTCAAATCAACAAGCCACGACTTGCCTAGAGGCACCAATCTCCTATAATTGCAAGTTCCTACTTGCTTCATCCAACTTTCCTATTTTTCATACAATTTTCAAACCAAGAAAAATGACCTACTTCTATTACACAAATTAAAATGACTTGGTTTGTTGTCATCTACAACTCCTTCAACTCTGCTCAACACACATAATCTCAGGTGCCCTTCGCTCTTATTCTTCAATTTTGTTGCACCCTCTTCTCTTCTCTACGCGCTCTCAACACTGCCACACAATTATTCAACCATAACTCACAAGTGCACACAACTCTACAACACTCACTCACTCTCTATTGTGACATCCCGTAGCTTAATATTTTATGTAAGTAAATGTGCATATGTGGTTTTCTGGTTAAGTGTGTTAGTCCAAAAGAAATTTGAAAATTTTAATTATCAATAATTTATTATTAACAATAACTAATTGTAAATTTGTAATTATAATGTTTTATTTTTGTAAATAAAGAACATCTAGAGAATTAGTTTTTGAGTACATATGGCTGAAAGAGATGAGGCTACAAATTATTGTGGAATATTTATTACCCATCAATAAGTCTCAGGCATCTAATTTGGATGATTAGATTTATTAAGGAATTATGATATTGGTAAGTTAATTTTTTCCTAAAAGACAGGGAGTTGTCTTAGAAGTAGGAAACATAAGCTCATTAATGAGTTGATAACTACCTACCACCTGTTGGTGAGGTGAAGGTAGTTATTAACCACCAAAAGAGTGGAAGAGGAGATGTGGATAAACATATTTTTTCCTACTTGATTTTGTCTCATTCTGAGAAGAGAAGAGACTAAAGAGAAGCAAGAAAACAGAGACAAAAAGAAATTTGCAGACATGTTATGCTCAGGGGGATATTGGTTGTTTTGCAGTGTCAAGGTTAGGAGGATCCAAGTACCTGATAATTAATTTTCTAGATAGTTGTTTCAAGTCGACATCTCTATCTACAACATTTATTTGTTTGATAAAAGAAAACGAAAATGGCTATGTTTATTTGCAGGTCTTATATAGTGAAAAAGAAAAAGAGAATTGTTATAATTTTTAATTATAACCATAAAAATTAATATTGTACGAGTTGTTTCGACTTCAAGGGGACATCTTTGCTACTGAGGTGCTTTTCTCGAGCCTATGCTAAACCCTGTTACAGTGGGAGATTTGTGGGATTGATTCTTTCGGTGAAAGAAGATGACAAACAATGGAAAGATAGAGTTTGATAAATTCAATGGAAAAATATTTGAGTTGTGGAATCTCAAAATAGAGGATGTGCTGGTGGATACAGATCAGTGGATCGTTGTAGATCCAGGTACAACGCCAACAGGAATATTACAGAAGACTAGGAAAAGTTAGGTCGGAAGGAGAGGAGCACAATACGATTGCGTCTCTCAGATTCAATATTATTGAATGTGTCAGGGGAAGCTATGACAAAGCCTTTGTGAGACAAGTTAGGGAATTTGTATCAATCTAAGTTTCTGGTGAACAAATTCTTCTTGCGAAAAAAGTTGTATAACCTGAAGATGAAGGATGGAGACTTGATGACAGAGCATCCAAATGCCTTCAATACTTTGGTAAGTCGGTTGTTATCTATTGATATTCAAATTTTAGACGAAAATAAGTGCATCATTTTGTTGTGTTCTCTACCAGATTCATGGGATAGTCTGGTTGATGCTATAGGTAGCAATACAACTACCTTGAAGTTTGATGAAATAGTCTCATCCTTGTTGCCTTAGGAGATGATACAGAAAAATATGGAGAGCCAAAATGGAGATGCCTTGTCTGTAAGAGGAAGGTCCTAGAACATAAACAAAAATGAGTCTCCAAGTGTGAGATCTAAATCTCCAGGAAAACTTGTATAGGTATGTTGGAAATGTGGAAAAGAAGAGCACTACAAAAAGGATTGTAAATCTAAAACTCTTGAGAAAGGAAAGGGATCTGATGATGCTCCTTTTGCAGAGTTGAAAACCACCTCAGATGAAGGTGGAGATGTGTACTTGGATTCTTCTTCAAGTACACATGTAGATCATGATGCATGTTTGATTGAATCAGGTGCATCCTTTCACTTCACTCCTCATAGGGAGTAGTTCTGCGAGTATGAGAAATATGATGGTGGTGATGTATTCCTAGTGGATGATAAGAAGGCTAAAATCATGGGATGTGGAAAAGTCAAGTTGAATTTGCAAGGTGGAAGGATTAGAACACTTCATGGTGTTCTACATATTCTTGCATTGGGAAAAAATATGATTTCTGTAAGAAATATGGATGATGCAGGTGTAAAAGCAACGTTCAAGAAAGATACCTACAAGATTACTCAGGATAATTAGTATTGATGCAGGGAATTTAGATTGGAACTCTGCATAATATTCTAGGTAGCATTGTTATTGATGGATGCAACAGTTTAGTGGTTCCATAAAGTGGAGCATAAAATCTAGTGGTCTCTAGAAAAAAGACTATGTTGTGGCATCAAAGGCTTGGACCTATTGGAGAGAAGGGCCTTCAAATACTGCATGATATTTATATTGTAGAAGGTATATCTATTTTCTCTCTAAATTTCAATTTCTATGAACAGTGTGTATATGGGAAGCAAAATCAAGTGATTTTCCCATCTGGTGCTAAGAAGGTGAAAGGGATATTAGAGCTTGTGCACAGTGATGTGTTTGGACCTATGTCGATTCCATCAATGGATAATTCTGTGTACTATGTCTCATTTATAGATGATTTCTCGAGGAATACATGGATATGTTTCCTCAGGAAAAAATTTGAAGTCTTTGACAGGTTTAAAGAATTTAAGGTTCTAGTGGAAAACCATACATAGAAGAAGATTAAGGTGTTGAGGAATGATAATGGTGGAGAGTTCTGCAAGGATGATTTCAAAGAGTTCTTTAAGTTGTATGGTATAGCATGAAAGAAGACAACTCCATACACTCCTAAGAAAAATAGAGTTGCAAAAAGAATGAACATGATGTTGATGGAAAAGGAAGGAAGCATGATGAGTGGTGTCATGTTAGGACAAGAATTTTGGGTAGAGGTAGTGGATATTGCATGTTACCTATTTAACGGATCACCTTCATCAACATTGGAGGTCAAGAATCCACATGAGGTATGGACTGGTAAGAAACCCTCTCTCTCACATCTCTGGGTATCTGGCAGCGATGTATATGTACATGGTCCGAAGGAGAAAATAACCAATTTGGATAGTAAATCTAAAAGGTGCATCTTTATTGGGTATAAGGATGGTTTAAAAGGTTATAAGATTTGGAACCCAAAAACAAGGAAGGTTGTGTACAACCGAGATGTGGTGTTTAGAGAGGTTAAATATGTTGTTAAATATGAATTCCTACCAAATGAACCTAAGAAGATAGAGTTTGAGTTGAAGGAGGAAGAATCAAACTCTACATCGGAACAAGAATCAGAAGAGAAAGAGCCACACACTCCAGATTTGAGGAGATCAGTTCGAGAGAGAAGACAACTATAGAGGTATAGTTCATATTCTTTATGTTCAAAGTTTTGCTTATCTATTAGTGATGATGATCCCATAATTGTGAGGGAGGAAGTGAATTCAGAGAATGGAAAACTATGGAAGGAGGCCATGGTTGAAGAAATGGCATCCTTGGACAAAAATGAGGCTTGGGACCTGGTGGATATTTCAGTTGGAAGGAAACCCATTGGTAGCAAATGGGTGTTTAAGAAGAAGATGAATGCAGAAGGAAAGGTGGAGAAATGCAAAGCTTGTTTGGTAGCAAAAGGTTATTCCCATGTGTCGAGAATTGATTTTGATGATATTTTTTCTCCTATTGCCAAGTTAGCTTCTATTAAATTAATTTCATCTATTGTTATTTCTTTTGATTTTGAGGTAGAATAAATGGATGTGAAGACATAATTTCTTCACGAGGATCTAGAAGAAGAGATCTACATTGAGAAACTAGAAGGATTTGCAATGAAGGGTAAGAAAGAACTGGTATGCAAGTTAAAAAAGTATTTGTATGAGTTGAAGCAGTCACCAAAGATGTAGTATCAAAAATTTGATACATATATATGAGGTCTTGGCTTCACCAAAAGCACAATGGATCATTGTGTCTATTTTAAATTAATTGCTGACCATGTTATTTACTTGGTCTTGTATGTGGATGATATGTTGTTGGTTGGAAATGACAAAGAAATTATCCAAGACTTGAAGAACCAATTGTCCTACAAATTTGACATGAAGGATTTTGATGTTGCAAACTATATTTTGGGTATGGAAATTAAACAAGATCGGGTAAAGAGGAAGCTCTAGTTAAACTAGATAAAGCATGTCGAGACAATATTGCATAGGTTTAATATGCAGGGTAGTAAACCGATCAAGGTTCCTATTCATGTAGGTGTAAATTTATATGTTGGATAGTGTCCCAAGACACAAGAAGAGAGAGAGGACATGTCCCATGTTCCATATGTGACTGCAATTTGTAGCTTGATGTATGCAATGGTTTGCACCAAAGTAGACCTTGTGCATGCAACGGGAGTATTAAGCAGGTTTATGTCAAAACCGAGGAAGGAGCATTGGGCAACAATGAAATGGGTTTTTAGGTATTTGTGTGGCATTAGTGATTATGGTTTGTGCTACCAAGGAAGACCGAGATTGGATAGAGTTTTGAACATTCGTGGCTTTGTTGATTTAGACTGGGCTAGAGATATGGATCAGAGAAGATCTACATGTGGGTATGTGTTTAACCTATTTGGAGGAGCAGTCAGTTGGATGAGCAAGAGACAATCTGTAGTGCTACTTTCAACTACAGAGGTTGAATGAATTGCAGCCACTCATGCAAGCAAGGAAGCAGTTTGGTTGTAGAGATCGTGTTGAAGTATGGGGTTGGTACAACGAGCTATAAGGATAGACTGTGACAACCAAGTGTAACTTTTTTGAAAAAGAACTTTTCTTATCATTCAATGACAAAGCACATTGATGTTTAGTATCAATTTGTGAGGGATATGGTTGAAGATAAAAATGTGTTGATGGTAAAGGTCAACACTCCAAATAATGTTGCAGATGCATTGAGAAAGTCTGTGAGCACTTTGATAGCAGGAGTATTAATTTTCATTTTTAATGATTAACAATATTTTATAAGATTTAGTAAACTAGAAATTCATCTCATTTTAAAAGAAGTGGTAGACATTAAGCAATAACAAATTGAAATTGTTGGTTATTATGATAAAAGATTTTATCAAAACCAATGAGTATTTAAATTCAACTAATAATATATAAAATAGTTTAAGTTGTGTTTTTGGTTGAGCCTTGCTTTCTAGAAGAGATGGGGTTGTAACTCATCAAAAAAAAAAATTGAGGTTTATTTAATATTGTCTTCCCTCACAAATGATTTTTCACAAATATCATTGTCTCAAATGCAAACTTGTCTACCTAAGATTTGATTATAACAACCTACACGAGTTAACATGGTATCTATTTAAAGTTGGTTTTATCATGAGAAAGTCAGGATGGAATACGTTATTCCTCAAAAGTTGAGCTAGAGCCAACATTAATGAGAACATGGTGGTGCTTGGGTGGTTCCTTTAGTTGTAGTTGATAAGCCATTGCTTCTCCTTATGTCTTTTTCTTTTCCATTGTTGGCTTGGCCTCTCCATCTGTGTCCTCACTACTACTTTGCAATTACAAGTTGCATTGATCAAGCTCTCATATCATAGATACATTTGGTCTAACTTCAAAAGCATTTCATTCTTCTTGGTTTTTCTTATGTCGACTTTGATGGCAACAAATATCTTCATATGTTAGTATAGTTCCATTAACTTTAGGAACTTTGTATTTTTGCTTCTAAATAAGCTTGGGTGTAGGAGCGAAGGGGATATTTCCTCTTCCACTTGTTCATTGAGTGTCCTCCACTCTTTTCCTTCATTCTATACTCTCCTTAACTCACTTTTTCTTAATCTTAGAGAAAATATCACTTTGATTACATCATTAGTGCTCTGACCAGCATTGACTTCTCTAGTTAAGGCTCTTTTACTACTGTTATAAATAATCATATTTGTAAATTGTACAATCTCTCTCTGCTTAACTATTGAATACTAAAGAAGAATTGATCAAGGGTTTCCCTGCATTGGGGTTTGTCCCTGGCTGGTGCCACATCTTGTGTCGTCTTGTCTTGGCTTGTCTTATACTATTTATGTTTATGTTCTATTTGCATTTTACTATTATGTTGATGTGATTGCTAAACTAGATATTGATATTGGGCTAGTAAATAAATTGAATTAAATTTTCTCTAAAACATAGAACATACCATTGTTGCCTAAAATTAACATGGTATTAGAGCTGAGGTGAAGACAAAGCCCAAGCAAGAGTGAAAGACCAATCACCAAAGATAGTTAGACAAGGACAAAAGACTCAATGGGTTGCTCATCCTACTTCTCGATTAAAGACAAGCTCCATGATAAATATGACTATCATGGATGGAAGATGTCTCTCGATTTGACCTTGGAAGAAAAAGAATTAATGGATTATGTGTAGGGTAAAATCACTGAGCCTCCTTCAAATCACTGAGCCTCTTTCTGTCATGGCCACCTCTAAGGAATGAAACCCTTCTTTGTCTACCATATATGAAATTCTCACAAAGATCAAGATTATAAGATTTCAAACATGGCAGTAAATTTTTACCAACAAGGATTTTTAAGCCTTTTTCGCTCATGTGACCCAGACACTTATGCCATAGATATGTCGAATGTCCTTATTTTGTGACAGCAACCACATCTGATTTTCATATCATTTCCTTTAATGTATATAATTTTCCTGTCTTGCATCCTCTGGCCATGACCAATGCTCCTTTTCTAATTTTCCAACCTCCTTTCCCAAAGCTTGTGGAATAGCCTTCATCATCCAGTTGTCCCATAGAGATCAAACTCATGCACATTTCTGGTACATGATTGACCTCTTTTAAAGCTTTGCTGCTATTTTTAAATATGAATCTAGGTGTTGCTTCACATGCCATTCGTTTCTATGATTGACATTTGCATTGTGTGTCGATCGTGATTCCTTATCCTTTGTTATGTGTTTGGCCCTCGAAACTACCATCTTTCTTATCTCCTAGAAAAAACCACAATATCAAATACACAGCCTCTGCATTTACAAAGAATATGCAAGTTTGACATCTATGGTATTGTTATGTGTATCATTGTATCTAAAATTTAAATTCTTTGGCAAAAACCTCATGTATAAATTGGTTTCGATTTCAGAGGTTCTATTGGCTCTTTCGAGCAAGGAACTTCTAGGAAATGGTTTGAATTTAGGCTTTCCAAGAATATTTTTTTTGCATCCACCTGGGTTCACTTGTAATTATAAATATAGCAAACTGAATTGAAATGTAAAGCTTAAAAAAAAAATCCATGTGAAAGATTCAATATTTAAGCGAACTCAAGCACCATACTCTTTGGCTGATTTCTCACTTGATGAACTGGAGAAGTAGTAAGAACACTTGGTCTTTGTTTTAATCATGACTGGCTCCTTGTGATTGGAAATTCTTGATGAACATTATGCAAATGTGACCCTTTTTGTGGGCATCCTCCATTGTGACTATAATGTGACCTCTCAAATGTCATGACCAACAACCTTAACAGTGGCAGTGCCACACCAAGCTTGACCTCACATAAAAATGCTCTCACACAAAGTGATCACATGTCTTCTCCACACACATTATTAGGCGAGAGTTCTCTAACCTAATTACCAAATGACTTCCACTCCAACTCAGCCTATGTGCAACTTAGAGCTACGAAGCTAGAGTGTCCTCCTCCTTCCACACAAACATTGAGAACGTGATCCTGTGTAGACAACTATTATCACAGGGCATATGTTCCCTGATCTTTATGAAGGAAAAAAAAATCATGACTGGAAATTATTTTATCTCTTTGTGCATTATTGTTTGAATACTCTATGTGGGGAGCTTTTAGAGATATTCTATGAGAAAATAGATTTGATATGTCCATCTACAAACTAATTCTAGATACAATCTAATAGATAACCAAAACATAGTACAATAACATTGTAGCTAAATAACACTAGTTGCCATTGTATCTGGTTCTCTGGAGCAAAGTGGTGTGTCGTGACTAAAGGTAGAGTGATATGCCTGTAGCACTGAATAAGAAAGAAAGTATATCTCCACCATTTATATGTCATAGGACGCACTATATGAAGTTGCATTGGCGCATGGGTGTCCACAAGCATCCAATCCTACCAGTAGAAATCCAATAGTAATGTTTGGTTTAGGGATATTTGGAACCAGACCCATAGGGATGGCTAGCTTGGAAGTTTTCTGGAACAATTTTGCCCATAGGGGAACAACTTAAGCAATTGAATCATGGTTACTTGAGTTAGAAGGTAAATTTATAACTTACCTGAGTGTACCAACACCCTCTTGGTGTCTATCTGTAATCTTAGTTTAGTTCTTATTAGGCATTTAACCTTACCAGAATTTCTTCCAGCTATTGTCTTCATGCCATGAGTCCTTATCTTAAGAGCAAGGAATGAGAAGCAAAGGCATGGCTAGTGACTAGAGTGAAGTTGCAACAAGTTAGTTATACTAGAAGGCGCAATTGAATCACTGGCTTCAAGGAGATCTAATTCTTGTGACGTATTTTGGTTTTGTTGAGCCTGTACCTCAAAGGAAGTTATAACTGATGGAAGTTTTCTTTCCCTTCATATAGGTGCTTTTTTGTCCACCACATACCTAATTAAGTTTGAAATTTGAAAATCCCTCTATAGATGAGAAGTGAAAATCCATTCCTGTTTTTTCTAGCTCGTTTAGTTTCAGATTGATGTCATCCACTTTACTATTGTCGATTATCAAGATTCATAATCTTGCATTGCTTTAATGGCACCAAGAGTAACATAGATTATATTTGTAGGCTTTCACTGCTAAGTGCACTTGTAGGAGCTATGATATCACAATAGACAAACAAAAACTCCATTATGTTTATGGAATTCCTAACTATTAGCTACTTCTAGATGAGCAGGTTTAGGGATACTGCCTTGGAAACTTAAACTTTTTAACATGAACTTATAGAATTCCAATGATGGCACTGAGCTCTTAAAACAATGAAAGTGATTAGAACACCATCCTCCCCATAAGTAAACCACAATTAGTAAATTATGAACAAATTACTTGAATGGTTCTTAGGTTATGTAACTGAGCTTTTTGAAACTGAAAACAAATTAGTGTTTTATGCCATACTAAGTGAATAATGATACTTAGAGTAATGGCTAACTTCTTCGTTTGTTTCTAGCACAAAGAACTCTCGAGCTTTTAGATAAGCTAATTCAAAATTTGATGGTTTTCCAGATAATGTAATAATTGCTGACCTAGACTCTGAGTAAACTTGAATTTTTTTAGGCAACATATGGTTTGTACCTTTAACTTCAAATGAAATCAAATATTTTCAAAGTAATTACTCCATTATTTATTGTAAGGACAAATTTCTCTAGCCATCAGTGTGGAAAGCAAAACATTCTCTTCTCTCAGTTAATTTTAGTTTTTACCTCCTTTTGTTATATATTTGAGAAAATCTTGAATATTATACTGAAATTCTTGAGTATGAAAATTGTTGGCAGAACTATATAAAAGCAATGGATACCTAATGGTCTCTTGCAATGGAGGCCTGGATTAGATGTGAGCTACAATATGCAAGATGGTTTATCTCCACATTTTAGAATTATGCATGATTGTCCTTTAGCTAGGGCCTTGATTATGGTTCTCCAAACTCTATAATTATTTACTTCATGTTGTCACCGTGTTTGCTACATTTTATTTTGTGATTGTTTTGTGATATATTATCATTTGATCAAGGTCAATATTTTTCTCATGTTAGATATGTGACATGGTTACAATTATCTCAATGTGACTGTGGTTGTCCCAAAGCTAGACAAGGCTTCATTTTGGGCATATCCCAGGTGTTTAACTTCAGTATGCCTCCTATCTGTTAATAGATCTTCAGTATGCTTTATTGATTCATTTTAGCATTGGGTATTTGATGGCATTAATTACTTGTGGGGGTGGTTTATCCTTCATGTTTCCTTTTGCAAAAATTAATCCTTAATTTTATGTGAATAGTGAATTTGAAGACATTTTTGATGTGGATCAGTTTATCACATCTCTCAAAGGTAAGTTTTAGATAGTAAGGAAACTTCCTTCAAAGTTGAAGGCAAAGGAAAAAGATGGGGAAGTCTTCACCATGCCTCTTGTGAGCTGGTCAAACATGTCCTATTACATGCATCAAGTTGAGTATCGAAGACTATCATTTAATACTTTTGGCTTTGCACAGAACGATACTAACAAAGTTTCCTACCATGATACAAATCCTTCCCGTTATAAGAAAGCACAAAGTTTTGCATTTGAATAAGACATATGCACATCTGGAAATAATAGCCTGCCACTTGAGGTTTAAAAGCTATGTTGTCATGTGAATTACAATACTCTGCTATTCACTTCAAAAATTGATGAATTGGATCAATTTTTTTTTTAAATATTGCATCAGCATGGTCCTTTTGTGGCTCTTCATCTTTGTTATGAAATGGATATATTGGTTTTTTCTGGTTGCACTCTTTGCTGTACCGATGAATAAGTTGAGGAACTCACCAGACTGAGGTATATTACATGTTTGGAAATCATAATATCTTCCTGGTCAAGTCAAAATCTTTATTGTTATCAATGTTTACCCTATTATCTTGTTGTTTTTCTTTCACAGGCATGCCTACCCTTGGTGAAAGGAGGTCATAATTTCTTAAATGAAGAGGAAGGACAGACTGTGTCCTATAACACCAAAGGAGACTCCATTAGTACTGAAAGCTTTTGATTTTGATAGAAATATTCAGATATATATTGTTGCTGAAGAAATCTATGGGGGAGAAAGAAGGATGCCTTTCCTCTATTCAAATTATCCAAATATTGTAAGTTGACCAATTCACTCACTTCAACTCATTTTCCTTTGAAGTTGGATTTTCTTATATCATGCACTCATGTTGATCAACAAAAATCTGCAGGTGAGGAAGGAGACTCTTCTTAGACCTATGGATTTAAAGCCATTCCAAAATCATTCATTTGAAATGGCTGCACTGGATTACATGGTGCCTTTGGCCAGCGATGTGTTTATTCCTACATATGATGACAACATGGCAAAAGTTATGGAAGGGCATTGCATGTAATCTTATATTATTTTGCATATATTTGGCAAAGAGGATATAGTGGTTACCTAGTTGTACGAGTTGTAGTGGTGACAAATTTAGTTATCTTAGAATAGACCTTTGTAAGTAGCATTAAGAAGCCTTGGGAATCACGTCACAATTATTATTAGTAATTTTCCAGTCAGTTGTCTACATTATTTATTATATGTTGCCTTTTTCTTTCTTGATTTTGTTGGATACTTTCATGATTGAGTTTCAGTTCAATGTAAATTGTGGAAATGCTTTGGATGTGTTAATCTTGTTATCCTAGTGATGGATCAACATTTGAGAATTATTGTTATGTTAATATTTTAGAATAAATATCCCTAGTTGTGAAATCCTTAAATGAACCTCTTAGAAGTCCATTTCTAATCAACCCTGAAGGGCCTCAATTTTAACCTAAAAAGTCACTCTAAGTTGGAATTATTTTTTGAAGTGTGACAAATGCCTTGGAGATTGATTGAGGGCTCTCTTAGAAAGCCTTTGAGTCTCCATCTCAAAAATCGTTGGAAGCAAAGTTGCATGGTATTGGGAAAGGGATACATGCTGGAAACATGATCCCTGCCTCATCCCCCATCAAAAAAGTAAAAAGACAAAAAAAAAAAAATTGAAATAGGGAAACAATATCTCTCTGTCTATCTATAAATATAAAATAGCACAAGAAGAAAGAATAATTGAGTAAGAAAAGAAATGTAGCCTCCAATAATATCCATGTTGTCCAAAATGCACAGAGCATGCTTGTTGTAGCTGTAGAAAACACTTTTGCCTAAAAGTTGTTGAAGAAAATGTGAAGAAATGAAGTGTGGAATAATGTTGTTGCTCACAACTATCTTCTAGTTGTGACTACAGAACCAGATTACAATGCTTCACACACAACAAAAGTGCTTCTTGTTTGTGTAGGAGATAACTTTGCTCAAATAGTCTTGAAGAAAGTGTGAGGAAATAATAAGTGGTAAATTGTATTTAGAACAAAGAGAGGGTGTAAGGGTTTTCTAGAAGCTTATTCAATGTGAAATTAGTGTCAAAATTTATGTCAGTGCCAATTTAAAGAACTTGGGTAGGTTGTTGGAAATAATACCGGGGGGTGAATCAGTATTAGAAAGTCAATAATATTTCATTTCCATAATCAGATTCATATACGCTACTTCAGTTAATGAAACTTGTGCGTATACACAATTGTATTTAAGGCAACTAGCATATACCCTGCAAACTTATAACTTAGTTAATTCATCATATGTTGATCTTTAATCTGTGCATCATAACCATATAAATAGTAACCAGGTGCAGTAAAAAACAGAACAGACAATCACACATATGAACACAAGATATAAGGTGGAAACCCAATGTGGGTGAAAACCACCTGCTGTAATCATCTCTATCTTCTTTTAATAAGAAACTTCTTTTTACAATTTTTGTACTAGTGCAGTCTTATACCAGTACACAGGCTTCTACCTACAGAAGGCTACAACCTTCTATCATTCTCCAGCTTCTCCTGGAAGGGAGCTACAATCCCCTAGCTCTTGTACTAATTGATGTGTTTACTAGTACGTAGGTGTTGGCCTACAGAAGGCTACAACCTTCTCTTTTATTCCAGGGACCGTCCATAAATTTTCAGACTGGATCCATCAATAACATCAATCAAACATCTAATATATCTACAACAACCAATCTCCTTCGCACTAATCAAAACAGAATCAATCAATCACTTCTCATAATGTTGTAACCAAAATACAGTAACAGTAACCAGAACCCAAGCTAGAACCCAGAACACTGCAACAACAAACAGAAGTAGCTAAAGCATATTTTATGAGGTATGCTACTTCAATGTGTCGAACCTGCGTACATACGTTATTTTCTCAAGGCGAACCTACGTACAGATCTGCAAATAAAATTTTATATGTATACGTTGTTTTGATATGCAGAACCAGCGTGTATACGTGCCTTTTCTAAGGTGAACCTGCGTATAGATCTATAAATGATGATTTAATCTTTACAAGAATTCCAGACTTCAGTTATACCCAGATCATCATATTTATTGTCTACAACATGTGCTAGTTATTCAGATAAAAGATCAAAACACACAAAGATACTTCACTTCAAGCCTTAAGATCTTGACCCATCATTAGATCTTATCCTTCATCAAGCGCTAAGTTTCATCACTGATTTAGATCTAGTTGTGCACCATAACCCAATAACCTGTATTCTAGATCTTGCTCTTCATTAGATATTCAATACATGAGTGACTTTACCTAATGATCTTCTTCTCCTTTTATAGTCTTAGACCTTACTCAATACCATGAACCAAAAACACTTAGAACCAATACCTTAGACCGAATACCTAGGGTCAACACTTTGATCAAGACACCTGGGACCAATACCAAGGATCAAAATACCATGGACCAAATACCACGGACCAAAACTAAGTTTTCCAACATGTACGCACCTTTCCTTCTGTGAAAGTACGTGTGTACGCTATACACGCCTTTTGGTCTGCAAACCCGCGTGTACACGCAGCTTGGTCAATGGGGAACCTTCGTATACCTCTCTTTCTTCATTCTGTGAGTCTGAATTATGATCTATCATCTGAGTGAGTTGCCATCAAGAACAACACTTGTGTCATAGTGCCAAATCTATGTCATAATGCCAACAATCTCCCCCTTTGGACTTGATGGCAACCCCAAGTCACTCTCCCCCTTTGTCATCAAGGGCAAAGGGTTATGCCCCCCTTCAGTACATGTTGAATTCTATGATATGCTGAAGTGTGATGATTGAGCTCCATGCTTGGGTCCATGCTCCCCCTGAATATAAGCAAGGTCTGCAAAAAGATGTTCTAAAAGAAGAACATGACTCTATACATACATCATAATGACCTTCCTATCACCAATGTCTCATACATACATCCTTCTCCCAACCAAGTGGGGATATACCAATTTTGACTCATCCACCCAACCAAGTGGGGATATACCAATTTTGACTCATCCACCCAACCAAGTGGGGATACACCAATTGTTCATACATGTCAAAACAAGAACATTACATTATCCATCCCATGCATAGTGGGGGAAAAATAGGTCGTTTCATGACCTTGACACTAAAAGAGACCAAATGCCTAAAATAAGACTATCATAGTTATCAACAACTATCATCAGCAGCATCTGTCAATCACCATCTAGATCAGCAACCATGATCTCCCCCTAAACCTATTCCACCTTAAGCAAAAAACAATTGTGAATTTGTACCAAGATCTTCTAAGATAATGCCAACAATGCATTATTGGAAGTATATGCTCCCCCTAAACCTATGCCAGATGATCATTGTCAAACCCATATTAGACTCCTTTCATCCTGAGTCTAGCTCCCTGTTTTTCTTCAACCCAACACATACATGACTATATCCACAGCAACCGATGTATGTACGTGGATACTCTGTTGGCATTGTGATTCAGGTCTGGCATTATGGCACAGGTGTTGTACTTGATGGCAACTCACTCAAGTGGCAAATCACTGTTCACGCTCTCAAAATGATAGAAATGAGATACCCGCAGGTGCGCTTAACAAAATTTGCGGACCCGCAAGTGCCCCGAACAAGAAGTGCGGACATACCCGCAGGTACTCCGAACAAAAGGTGCAAACCTCAAATTCACTCTCTTCAATGCAGAGAAGCGTGCACACGTGGGAATTTTATGATTGATCCATGGTATTTAGTCCGATGTGGATGATCCTATGGTTTTGGTTCGTGGTATAGCATCTAAAATATTGAACCCCGATTTTGGGTCCCTTATATTGGCTTTCTATGGTTTTGATCCATGGTTTGAGTAAGGGCTTGCCTATAAAAAGGAAAGGAGATCATTTGGCTACTCACTTGAACATTGAATATCTTAAGATCTTAAATTTTGGGTGATCAGTTTGAAAAGCTAGATCTAGATCAAAGAGAAGACTGTAAATTGTAAGGCGGATCTATTTATAGGTCGTGATCTCTTTGGCGCATGATCAGATCTGTGGATCTGATAGTCTGTGGCACATTGGAGGACTAATAATTTGGCTCTATACGGAGGTCCACAGGCGATCCACAGCGCAGGTGCGGAGGAACGCAGCGCAGCAAAAGGCACAGTTGCAGAGGTACGCAGCTCAGTAGACGTATCAGGTGCAAAGGTGCGCAGAACCAGAGAAGAAGCAGGTGCGGAGGTGTGCAGTTGAATCAGCGGAGCAGGTGCATAAGTGCGCTGAACAGTAGACAGTGCAGGTGCAGAGTTGCACAGTCTCATCACGGCAGAAGTGCGGATATCCGCAGGTTTTCTTCGGTGAAGTTGCGAACCTTTCTTGAAATATATTTTAGCTGTCTTTTACCTGTTTCTGAAGAGATCTGGGTTAATTGGTGTCTGGTTACTGGTGTTATTTTCTGGTTACTGCATTCTGAGAAGTTATTTGTTTAAAAGGAGATTGGGTGATGCACATGTATTTGATATTTTGGATCTAGTTTGAAAATTTATGAAACATGCTCCCTGGAAGAAAAGAGAAGGTTGTAGCCTACTAGTATTTCAGCTAGTACAAAAGCTAAGGGGGTTGTAGCTCCCTTCCATAAGAAGCTGGAAAACGAGAGAGAGGGTTGTAGCTCTCTGCAGGTTGCAGCCCGCGTACTGGTAAAAGACTGCACCAGTACAAAATCATTGTAAGAAGAAGTTTCTAATTGAAAGAAGATAGAGACATATTGCAGCGGGTGGCTTTCACCCACATTGGGTTTCCACCTTACATCTTGTGTTCCTTGGTGTGACTGTCTATTTTATGTTCCTGCTCAGTATTCTATGTTTCTCACATACAAATTAATGACAATCATCTGAGGGATAAATTAAATTATGAGGTATATGCAAGTTTAAATTGTTAGATCTGAAAATATTTGTATAAATTGAGAGAAGAGTTTGATAATACTGATTCACCCCCCCTCTCAGTATTATTTCTAACAATTGGTATCAAAGCGGGTCCTTCAGAAGAAGCTTGATCGCTTGAACTAAGATCTATCATCATGAGCAACTACGAGAGAGAAGCATCGATCAGGCCACCAATTTTTTATGGCACCAACTTCGTCTATTGGAAGATAAGAGTCATAGCCTATCTTCAATCTGTTGGTACAGAAGTCTGGGATATCATAGATACAAGGTACACATTTCCATCAGCAACTCCAACAGATCCAACTGAGAAGAAGAAATATGAAACCAATGCAAAAGAAGACAATACTCTATTAGGATGTCTATCTCAATCGGAATTCGTCAAGGTTATGCAGTATAAATCCGCTAAGGAAATATGGGACAAGATCATTCTAAGCTATGAAGGAAATGAACAGGTAAAATGAGCAAAACTTCAAACCCTCAGAATTCAGTATGAGAATCTTAGAATGTACAATGATGAAAGTGTGGCTAACTATTTCCTTCGTATAGATGAGATTGTTAATTGTATGAAAAACTTGGGTGAAGAAATAAAAGAGGCTGTTTTGGTTGAAAAGGCTCTAAGATCTGTCTCCTAAATTTGAATCAAAAGTTTCTGCTATAGAAGAAAAGGAGAATCTATAGAAAATTACCATGTGGCAGCTACACGGAATTCTAACTACATACGAAATGAGGAAAGGAGGACCATCAGACAAAAGAGAAGCCGCGTTCAAGGCTTCAGGTAAATGAGATTTCTATGAGTCAGGGCATATGTTAGAAGAAGAGGAAGAATCAAATTTTGTCAAGAACCTTCAACGGGGTGCAGGAAGATTCAGAGATAAGTTACCCTTCAAATGCTTTGCTTGTGGAAGAGTCGGTCACTATGCTGCAAAATGTCCTCATAAGGATAAACTTGACAAAGGCAAGGAACCTGTTAGATGGAACAAGAAACAAAATGTAAATAAGAAAATCTATTACACTCATGAAGACAGTGATGGACTTTCAAATAGTGATGAAGATGAATGAGGTAATAATTATAGACTTTTAATGGCTTTTGAAGATGATGATTTCATGGATGCTATAGATGAAGAAGGTCTTTATGAAGAGATTTTTAAACTCAAAATTTGTTTAGAAGAGAAAAATATGATTATTGATACTCTGCAATTCCAATTGGCTGAAAGTGAAAAACATCATGAAAAGTTAGAATGTGAAATAGTGGGACTTAGAAAGAGATTGAGAAAACTAAAGCTCTTAATCTTAGATTTGCTAAAGGATCTGAAACGTTAGATGAGATTATCAAAGTGCAACATTCTCCACTAATCAAGACAGGTCTGGGATATAATGAAGAAGCATCTCAAGCACATAAGCCATCCACCTCCAAAAGTTATATTGATGCAGCAAGGAGAAGTGAACAAATTGACAATCAACAGCAAAGGCACAATGTTTCTCACCAGGTAAATCAGGGACATTTTTCTTCAAGAATGAACAGAGATCACCAAGTAAATCAGGGGAAATCTGCTTCAAGGATAAACAGAAGCTACAACAGACCATAGGTAAATCATTCTCAATTTGTCTCAAGAATGAATGTCAATGAAAACTAAAATCGTTCGGTCCGCAGGGTTGATAATCGCAGGAATTTCTTCAATGGCCAATGTTTCTCTTGTCACAACTTTGGACACAAAGTAGCTCAGTGTGTTGCCTACAAAACTATCACGACTAGAGAAACTCAAAAACAGAGGAGTATGACTGGGATCATGAAAAGGACCTACAATAACTTTTCTGCTCTTGAAAATGAAATAGAATGTTCTATTTGTAATAATTTTGGTCATGAAGATTCTGAATGCAGGAGCAGGTTTCAGTAGGCAACTCAAAAGGAGCAAGCCTCAAATATCAAAACATGGAAAATGAAAGAAACACAACCATAAATATGTGGTATAGCCTTATATGCAGAAGGGCAGGAAAATCAATGGTACATCAACAGTGGATGTTCAAGACATATGATAGGTGATAAAGAAAAACTTTAGTCATATACTGCCTTGGAGAAGGAGAAGAAGGTCTTATTTGGAAATGGCACCCCTGCACTCATAAAAGGTAAAGTTTTTATTCTTTTAAAAGAAAAGGTCAAAGCAGGAAATGTTATGTATGTTGATGGCTTAAAGCACAATCTATTGAGTGTCAGTGAGATGTGTGATCAAGGAACAGAGGTAATATTTCGATCAAATGGATGTAGTGTTCGTGATCTTGATACAGGAGAAACAGTGATCAAATGCATAAGAACTCCAAATAATTTATACATATTCAAAGAAGGACAACAACAATGCTATCTAAGCAAGAATGATGAACACTGGCTATGGCACTGGAGGTTGGAGCATCTGAGCTTCTCACAGATAAGGAAAGCATGCAAATACCAAGCAGTTTGTGGTCTTCCAGACATCAGAATTCCAGATAGTACAATATGCAAATCATGTCAGTTTGGTAAGAAAACCAGAACTAACTTCCCTGAGAAGGAAGGATCAGCTAGCAGGCCACTTGAGCTTGTCCATACTGATGTATGTGGTCCATCTAGGAAAAGGTCGCCTCAAGGAGAAGAATACTTTATATTATTTATTGACGACTATTCAAGGATGGTTTGGATAGGACTGATGAAGCACAAAGATGAAGCCTTCGAAAAATTCAAATCCTTTAAAGCTTTAGTTGAAAATGAATCAGATCACAAAATTAAATGCCTCAGGTCTGATAGAGGTGGGGAGTTTACCTCAAATTAATTTTTCGATTTTTGTGAAGAACATGGAATAAGAAGAGAATTCTCTACAGCCAGGACTCCTTAGCAAATGGAGTAGTTGAAAGGATGAACAGAACAGTTCAACAAATGGCTCGTGCTATGCTTGATGAGTCTGGAACTCCCGCAACTTTTTGGGGTGAAGTTTCATTTGCAGCAGTTTTTATTCTCAACAAAACAAGGTGAACAACACTCAAACCCCTCATGAGCTCTGGTATGGTGAGACTTCTTCGGTAAAATATTTCAAAATTTTTGGAAGCAAATGCTATATCAAAAATACTGATGAACATCTTGGCAAGTTTGAACCTAAGCAGATGAAGGCATTCTCCTTTTTTACTTCCCCGCAGCAAGCATACAAGTGTATATAAAAGGCTTGGAAAAAATTGTTGAAAGTATTGATGTAGTGGTTGATGAAGAAGAAAACACTCCTAGGTAGGTAAGATCTGAAGATTTCGAAGATGATGAGGACTATCCATCAACATCAAATCAGATTCATGATGAAGAAGAAACCTATGAAGAAGAAACTCATGAGGAGCTTGAAGAACAAATAAGGATAGAAGAAAAGACTCCATCCAGGTACGCTCAGAAGAATCATCTAGAATCTCAAATTTTGGGGCAAAAAGAGGCTGGAATACAAACAAGAAGGACAATTGTGGAAGCTTCAATATATTTGGCATTACTTTCCTCCCCTGAACCACAAAATGTAAGAGAGGCATGTAAAGATGAATGCTGGGTCAAGGCAATGGATAAAGAACTTGAGCAGATCAAAAAGAATAACACTTGGGAGTTGGTTCCTAGACAAAAAGATAAGAATGTCATAGGGACAAAATGGATCTTCAAAAACAAGTTGAATGAAAATGGGGAAGTGATTAGAAACAAGGCCAGACTTGTTTATAAAGGGTATGCTCAACAAGAAGGAATAGACTTTGAAGAAACTTTTGCTCCTGTTGCTAGACATGAGGCCATCAGAATGTTCCTTGCTCTCTCTAGCTTTCAGAAGTTCAAAGTATTTCAAATGGACGTGAAATCAGCCTTTCTGAATGGAGACTTAGAAGAAGAAGTGTACATTGAGCAGCCAGATGGGTTCATCCTTGGTAATGATCCAAATCTTGTATGCAGACTAAAGAAATATCTCTATGGTCTCAAACAGGCTCCAAGGGCTTGGTATTATCGTCTGGACAAATACCTTCATCAACAAGGTTTTTCAAAAGGATCAGCAGATAACAATCTTTATATAAAAATTGAAAATAACAAATTTCTAATACTTGTTGTGTATGTAGATGATATCATCTTTGGCAGCAATGAAGAGCTATGAGTCAAAAATTTTCCTTGGTGATGCAAAAGGAATTCGAAATGTCTTTGCTTGGAGAATTGACATATTTTCTTGGTTTACAAATCCAACAAAATAAAGGCGGTATCTTTTTATCTCAAACTAAGTACCTCAAGCAGATCTTGAAGAAGTATGGCATGGAAGATTCGAAACCTGTATGCACTCCTATGGTCATAGGATGCAGCCTCAGTGCAAATGATGGATTAGCAGCAATGCATCAACCAACCTATAGGTCCATGATTGGAAGTATGCTCTATTTAACAGGTACCTGACCAGACATCATGCATGCAGTAGGAATGGTTGGAAGATTTCAGGCAAATCCTAAGGAAACTCATCTTCAGGCAGTAAAGAGAATTTTCAAGTATCTTCAAGGAACTCAAAACTATGGCCTATGGTATCCTAGAGATGCGGATCTCACTCTTCATGCTTATACAGATGCAGATTGGGCTGGAAGCGTGGATGACAGAAAAAGCACTAGTGGTGGTGCATTTTTTATGGGTTCCAGATTAGTATCTTGGTTCAGCAAGAAATAGAGTTCTATTGCATTATCTACAGTTGAAGCAGAATATGTGGTTGTTGCATCTTGTTGGACTCAACTCCTTTGGATGATGTAAACTTTGTAGGATTTTCAAATCACTTGTACTCCACCTATCTCCGTCTTATGTGATAATACAAGTGCAATCAACATTTCAAAGAACCTAGTCATGCATTCAAAGACCAAGCACATACCGATCAAGTATCATTTTCTCTGAGAACAAGTGCTGGAACAAAAGGTCAAATTGGAGTATGTTCCCTCCAAGGAACAATTTGTTGATATACTCACCAAACCATTGCCCAGGGAGACATTTGAATACCTTAGACAGAAGCTGGGGGTTGTTGACGCATCATCCTGCTGTTGAATCTTGTCTGTTGTACGCAGGTGGATACACGTACATGTGTCGGTCTATGTGGGTTGAATGGGTCTATCGGAGATCATCTGGCATAGATTCAGGGGGATCATATATTCTTCTAATGATGCATTGTTGGCATTATCTTAGAAGTTCTTGGTTTGATTTCTCAAGAGTTTTCTGGTGGAGTAGATCAATGTGCGTTGGTCTGAAGGTTGATTCTACTGATAGTTGTTCTTGTCTCTATGTCATGTACTTCCTTTCATATCAAGGTCATGTAACGGCCTATTTTGGTTTCCCCACTATGCCTGGGATGAATGTTTTTGTTTATCTTGTGTATTCCCACTTGGATGGGAGATGGATGTATGTATGCGTCTTGATGATAGGAAGGTTACTTATGATGTATGGAGTCATGTTCTTTCTTGTAGAACATCTTTTTGCAGACAACATTTCAGCATAGAGCATATACAAAGGGGGAGTGTCGTAGTCCGCTCCTTTGCCCTTGATGTCAAAGGGGGAGAGTGATTGGTTGTTGTTTCCATCAAGTCCAAAGGGGGAGATTGTTGGCATTATGATACATATGTTGTACTTTATGGTAACCCACTTATCTCAGATGATAAATTATAGTGCAGCAAAGTTATTTTCTAGTTCACAGACTTTCACGTAGAGAAACGTTCATGCACTTTCATGCAAAAAAAAGTTTCTTTCGTGAAGAGAAAAGTTCACGCACTTTCATGCAGAGAAAATTTCCTTTCATGCAGAGAAAAGTTCACGCAATTTCATGCAGATAAAAGTTCCTTTCATGCAGAGAAAATTCACGCACTTTCATGTAGAGAAAAGTTCTTTTCATGCAGAGAAACGTTCACGCACTTTCATGCAGAGAAAAGCGCATGCACATGGGAAATCTTATGGTTGGTTCATTGTATTAGTTCGATAGTTTTTGATCCTATGGTTTTGGTCCGTGGTATTGCATCGAAAAGTGTTGATCCCAAGTATTGGGTCCATGGTATTGAATTGTTATGGTTTTTGGTCCGTGGTATTGTGAAATGCCTAAGGCTATAAAAGAGGAAGGAGATCATTTGGCAAGGCATCTTCTGAATCATTGAATATCTAATAAAGTGCTAGATCTGGAATACTATGATTGGGTTATGGTGTAGATCTAGATCTGAATGAAGAAGGAACCTGAGCGCAAGGAGAAGGATAAGTTCTATTGATGGGTCAAAATCTTAAGGCTGGAATAGTGGTATCTCTATATGATTTTGATCTGTGATATGTGGCGCACGCTTGATCTATAAATTTGATAATATGGGTTAACTAATATATGAATGTTTGAAAGAATGAATTTATAGATCTATACGCAGGTCGGTATTGACACAAACGCATATGCACGCAGGGTTTATTGCTACAGTGTTTTGGGTTCAGAAGTGGGGTGCGATTACTGTTATTATGATCTGGGTACAGTCGTCAGAGAAGTGTTTATTTTGATTCAATTTTGATTGGTGAAAAGGTGATTGGT